>JAAGKR010006474.1:0-31334 GCA_011419295.1 Clarias macrocephalus
TGTACAGAACTTGATTACAGTAGCAAATAACATCGACTTAGTTACCTTCCACCTCTGCCACACATAGGTATATGTGATTGGTAGCTGGCAAATTAATACATTTGTCCGCATAGGTCATATTTACGGTGATTCCGCTCACACATTAGGCAGTAAAGTTTACAACAAGGTATCCTGTGCAAGCGTGGAACGCCCCATTGCTTCACTTTCAGGTAGCATTTGCCTCGGAAGCAAGGCGTAACATGATTGCTGTAATTGGCAGCAGTATCATTCACATTATTACAGAGATCAATGTAGCTTCTCCTGTTCTTCAATCAATCTGCAATCCTCTCAGCAAACCCGAGCGCTCTCGCATAATCAAACGCCGCACGCTAAATGTCAAAGTTAAGGATAATGGCATCTTCTGCTCCTTCCTCTTCTTCTCCTTTTTGTGTGTCTTTAAATGGCCTATTTTGACGGGAATCACGTTAAAGTGCATGTTTTGTGGGTGAGGCGATGACAGCGAGGGGAGGAAAGACGAGAGAGAGAAAGCACAAGGGATGAGGAGGGAGGAAATGAGATGGAAAAGCTGCGGCTCTGTCATCAGGCTCTTGAGTTTTCTGACTCTCAGTGTTGGGGGATCAAACGATCTCATCTCTCTTTCCTCTCACAGTCTTCGTGGGTCTGATTGCATTCTGTTCATAATATCATTTATCATGGATCATTTATAAATATGCTTTTGTATCACAGAAGGTGTTGATTAATTTTCTGTTCTGAAAATAGTAGCTTTAAAATAAATCACAAGTCCTTATATGATGTGCAATATTGATAAGTCATATGCTGAAGTTTTCTGTAAGGGCAGAATCATTTATGGAAGGAGTCTCCAGTGTCAGTAAAGCTGTAATTTTAACATTTAATGTAAATACACGTACAGATCAAATGCGTTCCAGAGCAGTTTTAAGTAAGCAATAACACATTCCATGTTAAACTGCTATATGGAGAAGAGTCGAAAACATGGTGATGTAATGGACTGCAGTTTCTGTTAGCATTGCTAAATTGATTAGTGCCCTATAATGGCATACCATAAAGTGTTTAATTCCACTAATATCACATTTGTATGACTTTTCTTTTTCCTTTGAATTTATCTTTGTGGAACAATTTACTTCCTGTTCTCACTTATGTTATGGCAGCCGCAGAAAATAGGTGGGTTAAATCAGCACTTACACTTTTTTATACATCCTCTTGGATAGACCAATGATTTTAAAAGTCCACGGAATTGTGCATCTTTATCTAGCAACAGTGAAACTGAATATATCTGAGATTTATTCTATTTTCACCTGGCATAATAATAGTTCTTAACTTGTTCATTTATGTTGTATGTAGCACCTTGGTCCTGGAGCAACATTGTTTCGTTTCATACTGTGTACTAAACAGTATGTGGTTGAAATGACAATAAAAGCCTTCTTGACTTGACTTGAAATGACTACGGATGCTCTACTTAATTGATTGAAGGATGCTCGATTGTAATGCTTGGGGATGCGCTACTGAAATGATTAGAAAATGCTCTGCAGTAATGATTGGGTGATGCGCTACTGAAATGATTAGAAAATGCTCTGCAGTAATGATTGGGTGATGCTCTACTGAAATGATTAGAGGATGCCCTACTGAAATTGTTGGTGGATTCTCTACTTAAATGATAGCGAATGATCTACTGTAACGATTGGAGGATTCTCTACTATAATGATTTGAAGATAAACTACTATAATTATTGCAGGATGCTCTTCTGAAATTCATTGGAATATGTGGGGATGCTCTACTAAAATTAGAGGATACTTTACTGTAATGATTACAGGATGCTCTACTGTAACGACTGAAGGATGCTTACTGAACTGATTGGATGCTAAAATAACCCTCAACTAAAATGAAGCGAGATATTCAGTTTAAATAAAACCTCCACTGGAATAATTGGATACTGTATTAAAATGATTAGATTTTATAGTGAGACTTTTCCATTAACATGTTCATAGCGTACAGACATTTTTGCAAGGTCTAAATATAAATGTAAAGAAGTAAATGTTATGTATAAATACGCTAAAATAATACTGAAATTATAGTAAAACTAAAGTAATTTACATGCCTGATAATGGGTAACAAATGATGGGACCAGTAGATTCAGATGTAAAGTTTTTAAAACTGACAGAAGGCTGTTGACCCCAGCATTTATAAATATTTTATACCCCATGTCCCTGTCCTTGTCTTCACCATCGAATATTTTACCAATCAAACAAACAAACCTAAAGCTATTATTTCCAGCATCAGATGCCATTTTTTTCTGCTCTAACCCATCACCTAGACCAACGCTTTGAGCCTATTGTTGGTCTGGAGGTCAGAGTTCAACCACGCTTCTCCCCCTGCCTCTCGTTCTCCCATATGACCTGCTGCTGGGAGTCAAGTTCAGCCCACAGGGGGTCTGTCCCGTCTCAACGCCACGGCCATATGGGTGCATCTGCATACAGGCGGCCAGCTGACTCGGCCCGGGCCCAGGCTGTGGCCTTCACCCCGAGGTGTGAGGGCAATGGGGGGGGGGTAGTGTGGGCGGTGTAGAGAAGTGGGATTTCTCCAAACTAGAGGCAGGGAGGCCGATCCTTTTATACGTGTCCCATGAAATGCGAATTGATTTTGCAAACCAACTGAGTGGAGGAAATAACTTAACGGAGCTCATGCGTCCAGTATACAGTGTGTGTGTGTGTGTGTGTGTGTGTGTGTGTGTGTGTGTGTGTGTGTGTGTGTGTGTGTGTGTATATATATATATTTTTTTTAAGAAAAAAAATCTTTACAGTGTGTATATTGTGTCACATCCTGAAAAATGTCAATCCTGAAATAATTTCAGCTGCCTTTTTTTTTAGTTTAATCATTTTTTAAATGAATCAATAAACAAATCAACAAATAAAAAATAAACAAGCAAATAGAAATACATTTTAGAACATAATTATGCATATTCTTTTTTTTTTTTTTTTTTTTTGCTTGAAATAAATAAATAAATAACAATATATTTTCCTCTGAGGTCTGATTTAATTTCTTTGACATTTCCTCCTACACCAGTCATTATGATCTTTTTTATACAGTATATATTAAACATGCATCAGCAGAACGTTTGTATGGTTCTAATATCTTCTGATGTGACTTCAGTGCCTTCACTGACCGCATCCTCAGACACACGCCTGCTTTATTGCCTATTGTCCGCCCCGGCTAGACTTTTGACCCCCTTTTTTCTTTTTTATTTTATTCGCCTGTCCAATTCCAGCTGCCCCTCCACGTCCAGCATTAAAATACGCAGCAGATGCTTTGGTGTGCCAGCGAATTGAATGCTAATGCTATTCTGAAGGGATGCTAAATCATTTTCACACTCGCTCTATTCCCAAATCCAGTTTTTTTTTGGAATCTATCTGGAATAAATTCAGCATTGAAATGCAGACTGATGGAAAATTCTATCACTTTTATTTTGTGGAGGTTTTTTTTTTATTATTATTATTTTTGTGTCGTCTACTTTTCTCCAATTTTACTAGTAATGATGCTATGATGTGAAATGATTTTGTGATTTCTGGGTTGTGTGTGTGTGTGTGTGTGTGTGTGTGTGTGTGTGTGTGTGTGTGTGTGTGTGTGTGTGTGTGTGTGTGAGACCTTGAGAATCAAAAATGTCCCTGCAGAGCCCTTGTGTGTGTGTGTGTGTGTGTGTGTGTGTGTGTGTGTGTGTGTGTGTGTGTGTGTGTGTGTGAGATTAATCTCTCATGGATCAGTCATGGTGTCACAGTGTCCGTGGCTCTGACTCTCTCTCTCTCTCTCTCTCTCTCTCTCTCTCTCTCTCTGCTCTTCTGTGTGGCTTTTAGCTTTTAGTCGAGGGGTCAGGAGAGAACCTGGACCACACGTCCTGCTGTCGGATAACCACTGGAGTTGGAGAGGAGAACTAATAGCGGATGAGAGGAACCCAGGTACTGCATTTCTTCTCACTCTCTCTCTCTTTCTCTCACTCTCACTCTCTCTCTAGAAAATACGCCACCCTAAAGCATCCACACGTACTGCTGTGATTGATCTCCCTCTCTCTTACACACTTGTGTACACACACAAACACACACACACACACACACACACACACACAAACACACACACACACACACACACACACACACACACACACACACACACACACACATACCAAGGTACTACACACACACACACACACACACACACACACACACACACACACACACCTCCAGCCAACTTGTTAGCTGCTAGTCGTACTTTTGCCCAGGTCGTACTTTTATACTCATAATGATGAAGGATTATGATGATGATGATGATGATGATGATGGTTCAGTCAACATTCTTTAACATATTGTTTGATGTGAAACTTTCAGACATTGATGTTGTTTGTTTTGTTTTGTTTAAGGTTTATGAATTGTGTGGATTTGGGTGCTGGTTTTGTATATGTGTGTGTGTGCTGCTGGATTGTGGTAAAAGTTATTATTATGATGACAACAATTTGTTTATTGCATTTTTTTAAATCGGCCCATTCAATACCACTGAATATGATTTATTGAAGTTTAAGAACATTAACAACAACAAAAAAAATCCTTCTTTTAATATTAAAATCAGAGCTTGTGTTAGGTAAAAAAAAATATGTAAAAAAAATAGAGCAATTTTTTAAAGATATACAAACAATCTTTAATTAACAATGTAAAAAAATGCTTTAAAAAATTTACATTTAATACTTAAAAAAACATATTTACACATTTTCTTATATATTTAAATATGCATTTGTTGCCACTTTTTTATTTATTGTTTTGGTTTTTGTTTGTTTTGTCACTTAACACAACTGCTAATAAGGATGGCTGTGGACTTTTCCCCACCTGACCCACTGACGTCACAACACTGACTTCTGATCGCTCCAGATATACGTTGTGACGTTTATACTGACGTGTTTCTTCTATAAAATCTATTTTAAACCTCAGAGCGCTTTGTTTTACTATTTGGTTTTCGCTCTGCACAAATTGCCTGCTGGGAAAGTTTTCTGTGAGCGCGCCGAGAAGTCTCTCTGCATCATTTACACCGTACCTGTGTTCGCTCCTCTGCTCCTTCGTTCTTCTGGTGCTGCTTTGTAACCGCATTACGCATCCATTTACAGGCCTGAACCAGAGCGAAACCCATCCTGGACTTGTTTTAAACTTAATTCGCCTGCACACAGAGCTGGGCCCGTGAGGTTAATGGCTAACAAATTAACCCCTCCGGCATTATCTTACAAATAGCTGGCAGCGTATGATAACCTATAATCAATATCAGCAATTATGTGTCAGGAGGAGGCTCGTGTCGCTGACCCGTCTCCCACGAAGGGAGCGTCTCAGGAAAGAGGATCTCTCTCCGGCCGTGCACTGAGGCCATAATGATGTCATTACTAGGATTTAGGGAAGACCGCTGACACCTGGGACCACCTTTGTCTCTCTCTCTCTCTCTCTCTCTCTCTCTCTCTCTCTCTCTCTCTCTCTCTCTTTCTCTTATCCTCCCTTTTCTTCCTCTATCACTTTGTAACTTCCTTTATGCCACACTCTGTGTCTGCCTGTCAGTTTCCTTTCTTTATAGCAAAAACCCTTTTTTTAACACATTGTGCTTTTCTCACAAATATCCAATCTGATTTTCTTCATCCTTTCTTCTAAATAATACATCACTTCAACTAATCTAGAAACACTATTATTATTATTATTATTATTATTATTATTATTATTATTATTATTATTATTATTATAACAATATTATACAACAGGTGATTGTATAATGAAGGTCAAGCTCACTCCAATCCATTAATTAACTTAAAAAGTAACTCTCAATTGTATATATTTTAAGTGTGATATTTTAATTATTATTGTTAGCTTTTCTTTTAAATAGTCATATTTCAGCTAATTTGTTTATTCAAAATAATATTTGTATTTTTTGTGGAGCTTTAACAGTGAACAGGCGAGTGATGAATTAGGTTTATAGATTTAAAAAAATAAATAATGTTTTAAATAATTTTATTGATAACTTATTTTTGTGCAAAATTTCATAATTTATTCTGAGTTTAACCAGCCAGTGAGTACGCAAGTTATAAATGGGGTTTAGAGATAAAGAATATTTTCAATATATGAATATTGAAAATAATATATATATATAAACTAAATTTGAATTTAGTTTACACTCTGATTTAAAGTCCTATCTATCTATTCTGCATTTTACTTTGCTTCTCATTAATACATTAGTTCATGAAACAGTTATAAAAGTCTTCAAAAGTATTCTGAAATTCAAAATCTAAACATTTATTATTAATTAGTGTGATATATTTTTTAAAATACTTTCTATAAATAAACTGCACAAAGACTGTATACTAAATTAATTAAATAAATTAATATTTTTTTAAATGTATGTGAGGTGTTAATAAACTAAACTACTTTTAATCATGGTCCTTTTAATTATTACAAAATATTATTTCATGATTTTTTCACCATTGTGCGGTTTAAATAGTATATATATATTTTATTGTTAATCTTTTTTTAATACTGATTTCGTTTGTATATAGCTTGCTTATTCTAATACATGGCTTTTGGTCATTTATCGTTTACATTTGTCGATGTTAGACTTGTAACTGTTGCACTAGTAAACCGAATTTGGCGACTTTGAACGCATTAAAGCGGATTAATAGTATTATTTATTCATTGTGCACGCGACTTTATTTGTATTATATTAGTTTATTTAAGAAAAAAAGAGGAAGTTTTTTTCACCTATTAAGAAATAAGTTTCACAATAAAGTACACAAATTAGTGAGATGAGTTTTTTATTCCGTAAATAATGGAATATGAAATACAAACGTTTCGTCGGAAAAATATTCGAAATATTATTGTTTACCTGTCGGCTTCTCTTTTTTTCCTCTGTCTCTCTGATCTTTTTTTTTTATCGTTACTATCTATTTTTAATTGTGAAAATAAAACACCCTGTGCCGAAGTTACACAAGTCCAAACACTTTTTTTTAAATCGCTGTTTTAGTTGTATCCGGTCGCGTTAATTATTAATGCATTAATAATTATTAATTTGACATAGTAATTAATGAGCTACTTGCAGCGTGTTCATTTGTTAATTAGTCGATTAATTACACACGAGATAAATAACCGGTAATAATCTTGCTCATCTGGGGAAAGTTCTAAAAACATGAATGAATGTTTTATTTATGTATGTCTCTTTTATTTAATTTAATTAATATTTCGACCCACTGTTCTGAGGGTAATTACTGCATTTATGTAGCAGTTATTATATTTTAAATACTGCAAAGATACATTTTATTTATTAATTAAGACGGCGTATTGGTAACTTGCTCTTTTTTGTTTCATTGTTTAATTAATCATAATATATTTTAAAATACATCTATACACTAAAATATCATTTTTTTAATTGTAGGGTTTGGGTTTATAAAATGAAACAGTAAAGAAATATATTAACTTATTAATTTCGCGTGAGCAGATGGTTAGCAATGTGGTCGCCCAGGTCGTACAGTAGAAGTGTGTAAGTCAGATGTGTAAATAGAAAGTCGGATTTCTTCTTCCTCTTGCTTTGTCCTTCATGTCCTTGAAGTATTGAGCTCCACATCATCTCTCAATCCCTCCCTCATTTCATTTCACATATCTGAAGGATTCAGTTGCACAAATATTAATTGATCAGTCTTTTGTGTGTGTGTGTGTGTGTGTGTGTGTGTGTGTGTGTGTGTGTGTGTGTGTGTGTCCGGAAGAATGTATTCTCAGGTTTAAATCGGAGTGAGAATAAAGGCCGCAGGTTCGACTCCATTTTGTGCCGCTTGGTGTTTGTGTTTATGGGATGATTTATTAATCCATAAGGAAAACACCGAGAGCCCTGTAGAGTTTATTCTACATGTCTTACATTTCAAAGCTCGTCGGGAGACATGATGATGATGATGATGATGATGATGATGATGATGATGATGTGAGAGATGACTGTGGGTCAGGTTCACTTCTCCTCTCTGGGTGCTTCTGCTTTTGCTTTTTTCTGGTCTGCAGCGGCTTTAGTGTGAAAAGAAGAAACAGGGTTTTGGGGATGAAGGTGAAATCCTGCTGAGGATCAGAGGCAAAAGAAAGTTTGTCAAGGGAAAGAAAGAAATGTATAGAATTATATTTGTTTCTATTTATATGTGTGTCGGTCCAGTAATGAAATGCTATTAGTAGTAGTACTATGTATGCATGTATTTAGTGTGTTAGTTAGTTAGTTAGTTAAAACAACATAAATTGAAACGTTTTTTCTGTTCATTAATAATGTTTGGATTATTAATAATGTTCATAGAAGTATTATTAATTCATTTACTTGTTTTGTTCTTTATTTAAATAAGCAATAATGGCGATTCAAGTATTTTAAGCTTTTATTATTATTTGTAGTATATTATTATTATTATTATTATTATTATTATTATTATTATTATTATTATTATATTTTTGTAGTAGTAGTAGTGGTGGTGGTGGTGGTTATGTTTATTTTACATTGACATAGTCATCATTTTTATTTAAAAAAATTAAATATGTGATTACTGAAAGTTGAAACTATATTTAATAATAATATAAATAAAATAGTAATAGTAGTAGTAGTAGTAGGTTTTATTAATTTATTTTTCTGTTCGAGATTTTTTAAATATTTTTGCTACAAACAAGCAACCATGAATGAAACGTTTAAATCATATTAATAACAACTATATCGACGAGTATTATTATTTTTTTTAATTTATCATATTGCTCTGCCACATATACAGTAGTATGCTGCTCAAATTCAGAGCTGAATGTCTTGTGTACGTTCCTACACACACGCGTGCGCGCGCACACACAGCCAGCGGGGAAATGAATTCAGGCAATTAAGCAGGGATAAAGGCTAATTGGTCCTAATTGGTTCTGAGGGGTTTGTGTTCTGATGATTAGCGCCTAATTGAAAGGCTTCTGAGGAGGCTGCGGGTTTGTTGTTCTGCAGAACAGCGGCTCATTACAAGCTGCTCTCAGTGCTAACCACCATTCACATTCAAATCAGGCATTAACACCCTGGCTTCCTCCATCTCTCTCTCTCGCGCTCTCTGTTAACCTGACCCGGGATAAATAAATGACCCGGGTTCATTCAGGAGAGATGGCACGAAACAGAGCTAATGCAAGAGACAGAGAGAGACAGAGAGAGAGAGAGAGAGAGATGATGATGATGATGATGATGAGGATGATGATTTTGTCAAAATATGCAACGTCGCATTAAACAGTTCAATTGTCGGATTTATTGATTTATTTATTTCCAGCTGTACCTAAAACGTACGAAAAGACGAAGCAATATATAATAAACATGCCATTTGATAGCCTATTTATGATAACTATATATTGATATGTACTTTTTTTTTTGTTACAGCTGAACATAAAAATAAAAGAATACAAATAACAATTAATAATAATAAAATGATGGAGTGACGTGATGTTCAGATGGCGTGGAGGTGGTGTTAATGGCTTTATTCTCCTGCTCCAGCACCACATCGCACTTCTACTCTTAAGGGGGGAAAAAGCAGACAGGAGGAGAAACAAAACAGGAGGGTTCAAATGCGGCACGATCAAGAAATGCGCGTCATATTTGTAGCCCCGCCTCTTCGAACCCGTTGCACCACGCCCACATTCTGACCCCCCCCCCCCCCCATCCACACACACACACACACACACACACAACTAAACAACCCGCTTTGTTGTCTGGACTCGTTATCGTGTCACTTCAGCACCGAGTCCACATCAGCGCGGACCGGGGCGGAATGAAGCCGCGAAACAGGGATGAATTCTGGGAAATGTAACAGCTAAATAAAAATTGTCATATAATCATAATAATAAAAAGTAAAACTCACAAATGTATATTTACATTTTGTATCAATTTGTCTAATTTTATTTTGTAAATTACAAACGTGTCTCTTATTTTGTGTTAAATATTTTGAAAAGTGATCAAAAGTAGCAAAGCACAAATTCCCATTAATTAATTCAATCATTTTTATATTAATTTGTCTGTTTGTTCTTTGATTGATTGATAGATTGATTGATTGATTTCTTGTCAGTTCGGCTGGACAAAAAGGAAAATGTACAAGCTGCCTTTGAGACCAAAACGCCTTGTCCTTATGACAATGTACATTATTAAAACTACTATTTGGATCCAAATATCACTTAATAATCGTTTGTCTCTTTGTTTTTGTTCATTTGTTTGTTTGCTTTTTTATGTACATAGTATTAATCAAAATATTTAAAATATCTTTCAAACTATATAAAATTTTATAAATATCACATTTTCATGATATTATTCTGCTGAGCTAAATATTTAACTCCTGTTCTTCAATAAAAATTAAAAAAAAGCTGGAAATTCAGAAATCACGGAAGTCACCAGGATGTGAAAGCAGCCTGTTTAAAACAGACACTTATGTCATTGTGCAATATTGATTCAGGAATTTTAAAGGTGTAAACAATTGAGTGTTGATGTCTGAATGTATGTCAGTGAGTGCAGGAGTGTAGAGGTGTGTGTGTGTGTGTGTGTGTGTGTGTGTGTGTGTGTGTGTGTGTGTGTGTGTGTGTGTGTGTGTGTGTGTGTGTGCAGTGAAGGATAATGAAGGAGGACGACAGGCCTTCTGAATAATTTGCTATGAAAAATAAAAAAATAACTAAAATAAAATACAGCACTCTCCTGGGGCTACCAAGGTCAAGTCCACAACCCCTGACCTACAAGCACACTGTCTGGAGTGTGTGTGTGTGTGTGTGTGTGTGTGTGTGTGTGTGTGTGTGTGTGTGTGTGTGTGTGTGTGTGTGTGTGTGTGTGTGTGAGGGAGAGAGAGAGAGACTGATGCATGCTCTTTAGGCACTAGAGTGCTGTCTGTTTCCCTGGGCCCTGTACCTCCTGTACCTCATGGCTTGGTTTTAGCATACACTCCATCTATTATTTATCGGACTTATTAAAAGTTATTTCAGAGCCGTCAGGTCTGGCCAGATCACTCGTAAAAACAGAGAGAGCCTCAAGAGTGTCCTTCGTAGATGGAAGAAAAAAACATACTGGCCATACCAAACCTGTTATGCTGAAATGGGTGCAAAACAAGGAGAAGAGGGAAAAATGATTAAACATGCTGGACATACAGTACTAAACCTGTCGTTTTTTAAATAATCTAAACAGCAATAATCAATATCAAAAAAGAATTATAGTATATAGGTAAAATTAATCAAACATACTGCCAGAAAAACACAATGGGTTAAAAAGTGGGCATATCAAATTTAAAACTAACATTTTAAAAAAGAAAATATTGTTAAAATAGTAACAACAATAACAAGAAATCCAGAAAGACATATCAAACCTGTTAAATTGTGGATTAAAAAACAGTAACAACAACAAACCAATTAGACATTTTAATCTTGTTAAAACAAACAAGAACACCAACAGTAACATCAAAACCAATGACAATAACAACAACAAAAAAAATTGCCCACATCAAACCTTAAAAAAAAACAATGGAATAAAACAGATCAACAGCAACAAAAATAAAGCCTAGTAGACATCAGACCTTTTAAAACAACAACAACAATAAAAACAACAATAAAACCTAGTGGACACATCAAATGTGTTACTGATTAAGCAAACAACAGCTACTACTGTTACTACAACAAAACTTAATGGACATGTGAATCCGGTTGAAGCAAACAATGGCTTAAACAATAAATTGCTTTATATAGTAATTAGCTTTGGATTTTGGTTTAATCGTCTTTTATTTTACTTTTATTTAGTAGATAAATAGATAAATACAAATGAAGAAGGTAATTATAAGTGAAAGTAATAGAATGAATATTTGAGCGTTACGTTAAAGAAAGTAAAATGCAGGAGGTGCAGCATTTGTGCTTAACACACACGATTTTTGTTTATTTGAAGGTGTATAATTAGGACTGATATACATAAATGTGTAAATCATAATCCACACTGTGTGTGTTTAGGGGAGGGGTGGGTGTGTGGTGGTGGGGAGGCGCAGGGTCTGTCCCTAAGAGGTCAGAAAGAGGCAGGAGGCAGGCGGGGCCTAGTGGCCTCTGCAGTTTTGAACCTAACAGATGGTGAAGGTTAGGAGCCGTCCCCTCGCCTGGCCTTCGCTCTGTAATTGAGGATAATTTGAGCGCAGGCCTGTCCACTGTTGGGCCGAGGCTAGGGAGGCGAGGTTAATATGAAAATGATTTTGCATTACCGCTGGCTTTGTAATGCCAGACGCTCTCTCTCTCTCTCTCTCTCTCTCTCTCTCTCTCTCTCTCTCTATCCTGCTAATCCTGGCCCGAGGCTGAGGGGGTGAAATCTTGTCAACTCTCAGCTTGGGAAGCAACACCACCGACACGAATGCGTCTCTTCAGCCGTTATTAAGCAGCCCTCTGCCGACACTCATTACACACCTCCTCTCGGGGTGCCATCGGGTTTGAGGGGGTGTCCTGAAGGCGCCCCGTGAACGATGCGGGAGGCTGTGTAACGTTCGCTCGAAAACACGCCGTCAGGACGAGCTTTGACATGTCGAGTGTATGAGTTCAATCATGTGCGAGGCCCTGGATGAGAGAAGGAAAGATGTGAGATGTCCTACGGTTATTGAGTGCAAACGCTTTATTTTCTTTTATTTAGAGGAGCATCATTCGCTAAATGTCAGATCATGGTGACCAAAAACATTAATAAGACATACTCAGAAAACAATAATCAGTGAAACTGAATAAATGGGTCACAAAACTCCTCAAACTATACATCATGGAATATTTTGAAATATTTTGAAAAAAAAGAAGAAGAAAATCTTTTCTTTCATTCTTTTCCCCTTCTTTTCACTTTATATCGATGATGATATTGATATACAGAAATACAGCACTGTTTGTTGCACAAATTATAACGGTGAAAGGGCTTTAATAATAGTGAATTAGAAGACATTTTGTGTATAGAATAAGAGTCTGCTTATTGTCCTTATGTCATTAGCTTGAAAACACAAATTTATATTTGATTATTTTGTAATAAAAACTTCAACCAAACCTAAAGTATAAAACTAATTCCAAGTCTAACTTTATCTAAAAGTCAAGAACATTTCACTTAAAAGTTGAATAGTAGTAGGTCAGTTTATTATAAGTTGGGTCTACAAAAAAAAGAACACAAAGAGCATTGATTTATTTAAAGAAGTGATGATGAAGTGAATATGAACATAAGAATATTGAGAGGCTTGTGCAGTATCGGTGCTTTCAGATGGTTTAACAATGGGGTACCTTAATGTGATCTCGCTCAGTGTGGTACCTGAACCACATATCTTTTTTTATTCAATTAATATATACTTTTTTTTTTACAAATGGCACAATATTATGACTAAAACACCAAAAATTGAGAACATCAACACCAGCAGGAACGGAACCAACAGACCATCATAGCAGCGTGTGCAGACGAACAACATGAATTAAAGCGGCATTGTAATTGGAATAAAACGAAACTCTGACCAAAGTTCAAAAAGTAAATAAGCATTAGGTTTTAGCAGATATACTGGTACGTATCAACTGGGCTCATGAAAAATAGATTTGTTCTTCAAACTTGCTACAGGGATGTTTTAAATTTTAGTGCAGAAAAACTTTATAGACAGAGTTTATAGAGTTATATATCGTGTTACCCGGTGAGGTCCAAACATCCTCCTAATGATGCCATTAAGGAGTAACACGCTCCAGAGAAGCAGTTACAAAAAAAATAAGCCATGAGTGGTGTCATGTGGCACTTGATTATTACTGTATTGCATATTACATACTGCCTGGAGTATGTGATTAAGTTCATCCTACATTATATGTATTTATATTTTTATAAGCAGGTTTAAGTGATATAGATTACATTTTAGATTTAATGTTATGGCAGTTACAGTAGTTCATGTAGTTCTGGCTTTTCCTCCTTTTCTCTTAGCATAAACTCCTTTGTCCTGAAGGCAGAGAAACTTTGCAAAGCACAGTAACTGTTACGAAGCACCGACACCCGAGTCTCAATCCATAACCTTTCATGACATGAAAAGTTGAAAAGTGCCACCAATATACACTTTTTCTACTTAATCATCAAATCAACACCATGTTTTCAGTTGTATAATTGTGTGAAAGTATTAGAATGAGCAAGCTGATATAAACGTAATGTTCATGTTACAGCCTGAGCTATGTGTTTATTCTTTACCAAAACAGTGCACACCTTCTGACCAATCAGAATGTGCAGATTCAACAGTGCCAGCTACGACAGGTTATCACAACTTATAATGCATTTATTAGTTAAATTTATCTAATTAGAAATAAAACAAATGTATCGTGTATGAACCTTTGACAAGCATTTTGCAAGTAAGGTCATATTAAGAGTTCAAAGGGCCAAACATCACCACAGCCATGAAACAGTAGACCTATGTTAATGTCCTCGATTAACCTCCTCCATTGTCCTTCCCATGCTGAGGATCTACAAAAATAAAATAAATAAATAAAATAAAAGCAGAGGTTCCCCCAGGAGCGCTCCGTCAGGAGTAATTGTGCCACTGATTCTAGCTGGAAAGTCGCCTCTTCGGTGTGATGAAGTCATTTACAAGTATTGATCTGATAGTCAAACCGTGAGCATTAACTTTAAGAGCCTGGGAGGGACTTGGTGCATAAGTAGAAGCGCTCCAGGGACCCCCTTATCAGCCGAAAGCGATCTCGGCGAGACACAAAAGACAGAGATGTGTTTTTAAAAAAAAACTGGCACTGCTTAAAAAAGGGACATGCCAGTAACTCCCAGGACTGCAGTTTTTACATCGGAATATATACATCTGAGCCGCTCCATATTCATCGCTTTCCATATTCATCATCCTCAAAATCACAATTCTTCGTCTTTCACCCAACGAAGTGCCTCAGACGTACGTCAACCTGAACTCAAACGCACTTGTGCACAGGTGAGGTGAAATTATTTAAACATCACACATCGTTACATCCGTGGAAAAACTGATTGCTGGTAGGACGCGTTCCATCACCATCAACATGACATCGATTTTAGCTAGCAGAACCTCTGAGTCAGTTCGCCTAGCTAGCTATGTTAGGATAGACGTCGGTTGTCGTGGTAACGTGAGGCTGGATTTTGAATTGCGAAAAATTACATAAAAGGAGTATTTAGGGAACGATGGCAAGTTAGGATTGTGATTCTGATGTAAGTTTATTTGTGGTGGTGGAAAGACATGAGAGTCCTAATTAGAATTATTATGCATATTCATATTTATTTTCAACTTCCATAAAAACACATACAGTATGTATATACATATATTCATATATACATCATATATACTGCATTTATATATGAACAATTAATTGTATTTAAAGAGCAAAAAAACTGAAATGTATTATTATTATTATTATTATTATTATTATTATTATTATTGTTATTGTCACTCTTTCGCAAACTGAGCCTTGTTGTTATCATGAGTTCTATTTTTGGCTCACTCACGCCTGGACTTTATCCTGAATGCAGCCCACATACAGTCGTAAAATAGAGTGTGTGTGTGTATGTGTGTGAGTGTATGTATGGTACAGTGTAGTGTGTAGTGCCATGACTGTGATGAAGAAGGCACAGTGTGTGAGCCGTGGGATGTGCACTGGTCAGCAGTGTGCGACTGAGACTCTGTCTTTAGTCTAGTCTGGTGTGCTCTGTGTGTGTGTGTGTGTGTGTGTGTGTGTGTGTGTGTGTGTGTGTGTGTGTGTGTGTGTGTGTGTGTGTGTGTGTGTGTGTGTGTGTGTGTGTGTGTGTGTGTGTGTGAGAGAGAGAGAGAGAGAGAGAGAGATCCTGGCCCTCCTCCACTGGGTCATTGTGGCTCTCACCCTCAGGCATCGTCTAGCTGCAGGCTCTCTTAATGGAGGATCTCCTCCGGGGCGCGGCGCTTTCCTCCCTGGTGTAAGCCGAGAACACGGCCATTTAAACCGACTGGAGTGCCACTGACCCGGCGTGTGAACACAGCCTGAGTGAGGGTCAGCAGGCTGGAGGTTTCACACACCCTGCTTTAACCTAAAACACACCACCTTCCCACCTGCGTGGCTCTGTCTGTATGTATGTGGTTGTTTTTTTTTTTGTTTGTTTGTTTGTTTTTTTTCTGATAGACAGCAAAGCTGGAACTGTTGCCATCTTGTCATCTTTCTTGCCCTGATTCGCGTCCTTAGGATTATAGTATAACTGATTCATGGCCTTGTGTTTAATTTGTGAAAAATGTTTCATAAAAAAAGAATTATGCTATAAAAAGAAGGCGGTGTTGCTTATATTCTGAAAAAAACAAACGAATAAAAAAAAAAAACAGAGCCATAGTGGAAAATATGTGCATATTACATAAGAATTTGAATAAGAACTGAAAGTTACACATGGTGAAATTTATAAGCACCTCCCATGTTATGGCACCATGATCCATTTGAATACAGCTTATTATATTATATTATATTACTGTATATGATATTATATGATATTATATATAGCCATGTCACTATTGTTCACTGTAGTTTACATTATGTGTGTACACACGTGTTAGATTTACTTACAATTAAAACTTTCTTATTAAAACTTTGGTGAACCCTATAGTACATAGTGATTGTGCGGATCGTCTTTGTGCATGTGGATATTGCTGTGTAATAGTTCACGTGCAGGTGCTCATGTGGAAGTCACATTTCAATGTTGTAGAGCTTATAGACATCATAGTGCCTTCTAACAAATCACTATCTTGTGATCTAATCACTCGTATAGTCCAGCTTGATGATATTAGTTTAATATTTAAGGAAGGAGTCTCCAGTTTCAAGCACTTTATAACAGAGGAGTTTACAGTTTTGTGACTGCGTAAAGCTGCTGCATCATAAGAGATTACAAAGTAACTTGCGCATTTATTGCCACTCTAAATAAATAAGTAAAATTAAAAAATTATTTTTTTTTTGGCAAGTTGCTGTATTATAAAAGGAATAAAGCACCTTAGGACACGTGTTAAAAGAAAATGATAATATTTTTTGGTGAGTAAACAGTCGTGAACTCATTTTGATTGACTTTATTTAAACTTTGTAGTGTTTGTGGACATTGTAGTTCATATTGTGAATATTGTAAGGCATGTTCACGTGGACGTTATATGTCGTAGTAGTTTAGTAGTGTAGTTTATGTTCATATGGACATAATTTTTTCTCATCCGCACAATTGTCTGTTGATACACAAATGTAATGTATGTGGACATCGTGACTGTTGTAGTGCGTTTGGAGGTTGTCCTGCATGTAAAGATCATAAATGGTTTAGGGAATAATATCTGCGCAATGCATGTACACATGTGTGTGTAGTCCATATGTTTTATATAATGCACTTCCAGGTTGCAGTGCAGCGCATGTGCAGATTATAAATAGTGTTTGTGCACAATGTGGTGCATAAGAATAGGGACATTATAGTCTGTGTGCATTCGGAGGTTGGTCATGCACATGCAGATTGTAAATGTTATAGTGCATGTGGACACTGTACACGGCGACCTGCATGTAAATGTTATAACACATGTGGATTTCATAGTTCATGTGCACATCAAGAAGGTTACAGTGCATGTGGATGCATGTGGACATTATAGAGCATGTGGACGTTATGGAGCATGTGCTCGCTCTCGGCATCTGTAGCTGCTGATCAGAGAGGGCCGGAGGTGCGTTCGGCTTCTTTCTGTAATGATCCCCTTATTATTTCGCTTTTTTCTCTTCAAATGGAGAAAAAAGGGGCATTCATCTTCGTGTTGACCCGCAGGATCACGGCAGCCGAGCTCGCTCTTTGAAAAGTAAAACCGAACCTCGCTTTTAAATAAGATAAATAGTAAACAAATCCAGGCCAACCCTTTGAAAGCGCTCGCCGAGAGATTTACCTCGCCCTGTGGCAAATGATATTTCTTGAACCGGGTTTAAATTTCAAGTGTCTTGGGCTTAGGAAAAAAAACCTGGAACAAAAGAAAACAGCAAATATTATCTGCTGCCGGGGAAAGATGTCAAGATTGCATCTCCCTCCCCACACCCCCCCCCCTCCGTCTCAAATGTAGGAGCGAGTGAGACTAGTGCTTTGGCAAATCCCAGAATAAAACTCTATTTATTTCTGTTGATTTGGCTGGAGCTGGGAATGTAGCACTGCTCTGACACAGTTGTGTGTGGTGTCCAGTATTGTCAACTTTCTATTTGTTTTTTTTTTTTGTTTTGTTTTTTATTATTATCGTTGTTTGTGTGTGTGTATGCTTGTGTGCAGTATGAACCAACCTGTGCAGTAAAGCAATAATCTATCTGGACAAGTTTCGGGAATTTGTAGCACTATAGTCATATTTTCAGACTATTTCTTTCTATCATTCGTTTATTCATTTGACTTCAAAACATCCAGCATGCGCGCTGTTCTATAATGAAACACATTATAACGCTTTATTTCTAATTTAGTGCTGAGTTGATGAACAGCACCTCTAAAGATAAAAGGATAAATATCGTCTGCTCGGAGCAGCGTGTCCATTTGAGGCCAATTACAGTGATGACTGCAATAACTGCGTGGCTCATAATAACAGCGCACGCGACGTCCGTAATGACCCCGTCCCTTGATCAGCCCTAGAAAGGGGATAAGATGAAAGCACACAGAATCATTTATTTATCCTCATCAAGGGGTTTGTGTCCGAGTTGTCCTTTCAATCTCCATCACAGTGAGGGGTGCTTTAGTGGAGTTTAATAGAGTTTGTGCATTTAGGCTTTTCTGAGGGAAATCATCTTGTAAGAAAGGTTTAAAAAAAATAAAAAAAATTAAAAAAAAACAGGGCTTTTTATGGATCTTGTTTAGACATGTGAGAAAGTCCAAACGTCCCACCTAGCACAATGAATTTATTTCTTTATCATTTTTAAAGTCAATTTTTATTGTTTTATTTCTTTTATCAAAGGTTTTGTAGGAGATTTTAAGGGTGTTTTTAATTTATATTGTTTGTTTGTTTGTTTGTTTGTTTGTTTGCATCATGCATTGAAGTCTAAACATCTTAATTAGTCCCAAAATATGTATTCTTTATGCATTTTTGGTATGAATTAAGAAAGAGAAAAAGTTTTTTTGTTTGTTTGTTTATTTGAATATTTAGGAATTTAGCAAAAAAAGGACAACTTCCAAAGTTGAAATTCTTTCTTTTTTTCTTAACTGCAATTTTTATATAGAGCTTTTCCATTAATCATGAACTTTGAAATTTGTTCAAAATATCAACTAAAATCTATCTCCTTGCTCACTTATTATTATATCATAAAGTGTTTATTTACTCTGACATCCAATGTTGTATTTTTTTAAGTCCACCAGAAAACCTGAGGGCATTGTGTGAGAAATCTAACAGATAGCAGACCTGTATAACCGAGGGTAAAAAAAAAATACAAATACAAATAAAAAAATAATAAAAATTTATATCCTATTTACTGTAAATTATTGACTATTGATAAGAGAATGTGTTTTTTAGTATTATCTAATGAACCCAACTCAAAGAATTTAACCAATTTGAGACCAATGCATTTCCGAAACCTCTCTTTTATCTCATGTTAGGACTGAGCCTGATGGAGAGACAGAGGGAGAGAAACACCTACAGACAGAGAGAGCAAGAGAGAGAGAGAGAGAGAGAGAGAGAGAGAGACAGAAGGCAAAAGGGAAAAAAAAACCTGGGTCCACTGTCATTAAAGTTTTCTTTTTTTCTCCTCTCCTTTCTTTAATCCCACTGATGAAGTCTGGACAGGCAGAAGCATGCTCTCGCAGACAGCAATTTCAGCGCACCATATGCGGCTCGCACGTCCGCCCTCGCGGGGAGAGAGAGAGAGAGAGAGAGAGAGAGAGAGAGGCCAGAAAGGAAAGGGGTCTGAAATACAGCCCCGGCTTAAGGGAGGGCCAGATGAAATAGGAATAGTGAAGGAAAGATGAAGGAGGGAGGAGTGAAGAGGGAAGAAGGGGATGTAGAGTAGCTGAGCCTGCTGGCTACTGATCTCTCCTGATTCCCTCTCCTCTTCCTCGCTCCGGACCATGCCGCTATCCATCAACCCTCCATCGCTTTCCAGTCCTCCAGATCTCAGACCCGGCTCAACTCACACATGCATTCACTCGCTCACTCGCTCACTCACTTCCACCACCTCACCTTTATTTTCTATACATGTGAAAATATGAAAAATGTCAGAATGTCCACAGAGAGTGATTTGCAGGTAAACAAATGAGACAGGTACTCACACAAAATGGAGGCGCACTGCTTCTCCACCCCCTCGCTGCACCCAGGGCGGTCACGTGACTCGGCCGAATGTGTGCACCTCCGTAATTCCTCCCCCTGCCAACTCGCAGTCTTCGCATCGGTTCTGCAGAGAACAGCTAAATGTGAACAAGGAGTGAGGTGGATGTCTGAGGTGTGAGGTGTGCATCATTTCCTATTCTCACAGCACTGCGCTAAAAACAAACAATCAACAACCCAACAGCAACAACAAAATGGTTTTAAGTTTTTTATATTGTGTATATATATAAAATATTTTTTCCCCGTGACCAAACAGATCATGAAAAAGATTATATTTATAGGTTCTCATTAACAAAGCATCTGCAACGCAATACTTAATAACAGGTTTTAAAAATATATCAAATGGATGATATGTTAATATTTTAAAAAGTATTTTATTTATTAAAAACTTTTTAATAAAAATAAACACGTTAAAGCCCTGTCCAGGGTGTAAAATATGATTTAGAAAATATACAACAATACCACCAAAACCTGTGCAACCTGTATTATAACATAGAGCATAATGTATTGCAAAATCAATATTAACAAAGTTAACCAAATAAAAACTGAAAAAATTAATGTCTACATAAAATATTCAAATTTCATAAAAACTAAAATAGTGCACTATTCTCCAGAATAACATTTTTGTTAAACCTGAAGTAATATCAGGTCTAATAAATGAGTGCATTGCATAAACAAAAAAAAAAAAAAATAATAATAATAATAATAAAAACAGTGAATTGTGATTTTATCATGCTAACGTTCGTCATGTAAGTACGTTCAGTTAGAGGAACGTAATCCGTAATACGGTTCGTTGTGGTGCTTCGCACATTAAAAGACAAACCTGTCCTGTATGTTATTTCCTGATTTGTGTGAGAGAAGGATCTATAAAAGGAGAGTAGGAGACGCTTTAGAGGCTTGCGGTGCGCTAAAATAATTCAATTTAGCTCAATAGACCTTGCTCGGTTACATACAAGGCGAGATCCATAATCCCACATGTAGTCTGTCGGCTCGCATTTCCAGTTTGCGCGATGCTGACCTAGCAGCAACGTCCTTAAAGCTCTGCCTCGGCTTCCCATATATACGTGATATATCCATAGCGGCACCTCCCCCCCTGCGCCACCGCCTCGTTTCGGGCCTACACCATTGCGAACAAAGTAGAGCGCTTCATCTCTTCCTCTTTTCCTCTCTCTCTCTCTCTCTCTCTCTCTCTTACTGGGTGAGAGATACCAGACGAAGGTTAGGTTTAAACAGTGATCTGTGAGTACATAATTAAGGCCTGGGAGAGTGACTCGCTCTTTTAGGTGAGAATTGAAGGGGAATGAGAAGGACTCTGTCTATTAGAGGTCCTAAAGTGAGAGCGCAGTGGGAGACTAGATCGCTTTTCTCACTCTCTTTCACCCCCCCCCACCCCACCGTCTCTCTCTGTCTCTGTCTCTGTCTTCTTTTTCTCTCATGCTTTCTCTTTTTTTCTGTCCTAGATAACTAGCTGATTATTGTGTTTGTGAAATGTTTGACAAGAACTCTTGGATCTCTAGCGCATGTAGACTCTGTAGTGAATTCTGGATTCTGATTGGTCAGAAGGTTGATTCGTTTTTAGTATCGTCTGAATAATGAGCAGCTTAAAGAATTGTTGCTGTCGAGAAAAATGTTTGTTTAATGTTTTATGGAAGGAGTCTCCAGTTTTAGCTCTTTCTAACCGAGGAGTTTACAGTTTTGCGACTGTTTACAGCTGATTAGGAAGGAACTTGGGCATTAAATGTCACTTTAAAAAAAAAATGAAAAAAGTTAATTGCTCGCAAGTTGCTGTGGTATAAAAGAAATAAAAGCTTCTTTTTTTTTTCCATTTTTGGTGAGGAAACAGTAACACGTTTAATTTTAAATTCTTTTAACTTTCTGGAAAATGACTTTTGCCTTTGATTTTAAAAATAATATTTTAGTCACCAGCTTTTTGTTTCCCTTCTTATAACCTTCTTAAATGAAAGGCAGAGAGAAAAAAAATTTCTTTGCCAAAGATAAAGGAACGAGTAAACACTTTCCAGAGATGTGTGTCTCTATCACTCGATGATCAGGCACATCATTTACAACTGGGGGGGGAAATAGTGATATTATTATGATGTTGAGGATTCCTTTAACCTGAAATTTAGATCTTTTTTTCCACAACTCTACAAAATTTAGCTCAGCCGAACAAAATGATATTTAGGCTATAAACGTGAAACTTTCTACTCAGTACATTACCTAGATGAAAACAACAGAGTGAATATGAGAAGTGTGTCCCTTCTGCGAGTGAATCGTCGCCCTCGCCTCTCTCTCTCTCTCACACACACACACACACACACACACACCCTATGAGACGTGAAATGTGGACAGAGGCGGGGACCACTTTCTATCTTTCTTTAATGGTACATGCAGCTGGCTTAAATGTCTTTCAGATGACACAGATGGAGCATGCTGGGAGATTGATGACATTTATGGGCACACACCTATGCAGTCCTGCCCCCAGCAGTCTCACATCAGGCCACATCACCACCACATTAGACGGAGGGAAATGTTGCATGCACAGATAGATAAAGAGAGAGAGAGAGAGAGAGAGAGAGAGAGAGAGACAGTAATATACCTCTATATCACAATCCTGACGTCCATCTATATAATTCATAACACATAATTCAGTGTGAACGTCTCCTATAAGTAAGGAATAACGCACTGCATGGTGTCCTGTTATAGGAAAATAATCAGTAATGGTTTGGTTTAAGCTCCTGCCACGAAGTTCCTAGAAGTCCTGAAGTGTTTACTTCTTATTTGCTAACTTAAGTTAAGAGACTCTGACACTTTAAAAAAGCAGCTTATATAAGGTTAATACAAAAACGTTATCATCTTGAAAAGCTTTACAACATCACCTCTGAATGTAGCCGAAGCTCTGACACTGGAGACTCCTTTCCTGGCACCACTGTCAGAGCTGCTGCTCTAGAAAGCGAATCAACACCTTCTGACCAATCAGAGTCCAGAATTTCACAGCACTGTGACATAAATGTCTCCAAGCCGTGACATGATAACTAGATAGATTTTTTTTCCCCATTACTCCCAAACTAACCAAAAGACCAATAGATTCTATTTGGAAATAAATGATGGGACTTTCATGAAGTTTTACTAAAAATGGCTTCAGCTCTGAAAGAGAAGGAGAGAAAGTTGTATTGTACGTAAGAACAGGAACTGCTTGATGTTTCGTACATTAAAATATTAAACACGCTAATTATTGTCAAATGGCTGTAGTATAAGCGCAGTAACTCACTCCGGCTTATGTAGTTATGTAGTATGAGAATAATTCACTTTGGCCCGTGTGGAGAGAGGACGGAGCCGCAGTCCGCTCGCACGTGGAGCAACATCACATCACACCACCCCGATGAAGCATTTTTGTATAACGTCGAGTGTGTAATTATCTCAAGGAAACATTAAACAGCGGTTATCTGACCTGAGCGGCTCTGGCTGTGTATGATGCGCACCAACCCTTCAGGAAAGTGTATAACTGGAACTGCTTGTAAGAGTTTTCTTAGATTGGATGAAGATTTTTTTTTATTATTTATTTATTTATTTATTTTTGTACGCCTAGTCCAAACACTTTTACTGGTTTCACTTTGAAGTCGTGTAATTGAACAATGTCTATCAAGTCTCCTTAGACTTCCACTGACACAGGACTGTTTTTGTTGTCCTTGTTTTTCATAGAAATGTAAGGAAAATCATTTCCATTTTTATTTAGCATAAAAAGCACGCTAAAACATTAAAGGACTTTTAATTTAACATAGAAATTACACCGATCTCATACGTAGTTTCAGTCCTCAGGTTTGATACCCAATTAAAAAGATTCAATTAATGAAAAATAAAAAAAGGTGGCTGTTATATAATGTAGGGTTCTGTAAGAAATAGAAATTATTGCTTGTTTGGAGTTAAAATTGTTTATGCATGAAGCCACTTTTAATATTTTTTTATTATATTTCTACTCTACTGTGTCTTTGTTTTATTTATTGTTAATGGTATTGGATTATGTATGATTGAAATACATTTTTGAGATATATTAGAAAAATGGGACAATGTGCGGGAGTAAGCAGTGAGACATGACCTTGACTTTGTGTGTTTCTGCTTTAGTTAGGACATCTTATTCTGTGTGTGTGTGTGTGTGTGTGTGTGTGTGTGTGTGTGTGCCTGTGTATGTGTGTGTGTGTGGCGCCTGTGTATGTGTGTGTTAAAGCCCTGGAGATGAGGAGCACACGGAGAGCAGATGCTCTTTTCTGCATTTGTATGAGGAGGAGTGGAAGATCGCCGTGACCTGGCCGGACTTGACCTATGGCCCCGGTGTCAGGGTTCTCTGTCTGGAAAAAGGTCAAGGCCGGTGCACACATGCTCACTCTGTGCTTACTGCATGTTCACAAGCTGGAAAAATTCCCATCAGCCCATCATTTAACATCCTTACTTTACTCATTAACAGCATGTCCTTCATCTTGAAGCCTTAATGTGAAGTCATAAATTAGGAAATGATGCATAAAAATAACCATATTTCTCTATTATGATGGTTATCATGAATATGTTGAGAAATTTGGTGCTTTTTTTTTTGTTTTGTTTTGTTTCATTTTATCATATTTTAAGCTAGCTTAACTTTCATGTTCTCATAAGTCTAAATGTTTGTCTTGTTACTAGAGACAGCAATACATGACCTTTTCTTTGCTGATTCTAATATCGATACCAAAATATTAGCTAAATATTAGACTTTTTTTTAAAAAAGAAAGAAAGAAAGAAAAATCCTCTTAACTAATCACTTGAAAGAAAGAAACAGGAACTTTATGTATAAAATACATTTTAAAAAATCAGTTAAACTCTTTCCTACAAAAGTCACTCATACAACAAAAAAGAATAAATATAATACAGCGTAAATTATAAATAAAATAAATAAGAATAAGAAAAATAATTGCAAAATTAAAATACATTTTGAAAAAAAGTTTGTTTATATCTGGGCAAAAGAAATCCAAATTGTTTCCATTTGTTACAGAATCAGATTGAAGTCATTCTTAATTTTTTTCTCCTAATATCCAATCCAGTGATTTTTCTGCGTACTTCTACCCAATTCCATCCTTAGACCCAGATCAGTGCCATCTCTAATTATGACTTTATCTATAATGGAAGTAGATTGAAATATTACAACTGCGTTTTTTAAAACATATAAGTTTTTTTTTCTTCTCATGACATTTCTCATTTCGCTTCAAAATTTTTCTGATTAAGCGCCGGGATCTGTTCAGACGTCCTTCATCCGGATAAATTGAGCGAGTGCGCTGCGTCTTTTGTCACAGGAATAATTTTCCAATTAGATTTCATACCAGTGATAAGCTCTAAACCACCATGAATGACGTTACACACTAACATAGAGCAGAGGTTTTTTTTTTTCCTTCCACGGTTATGTACACTATAACAACAGGAAAGAGATATAAATATATATATAAAGTATAAATGACAATGTGAAAGAGAAAATTGAGAAAGTCGATTTTAGAGAAATTTTTTTTATTGAAAGTTGAGATGCATCTTATTTAACTTGGGCGCAGGACTTGATTTCGGTAGGAAATATTTTTTAAAGCTGCAAGGACATGTGAGATCACAACAAAATCACAACACAACACATAATCATCATCATCTTTTGACATTCATTATTAAGCTTTTTATTGATTGTTCAAACTCTAAATCAATAACTTGAATCTATTGACATTTTACACTTACTTACAGTAATCACAAAAGTGTTTCAGAACATCAGGTGGAAGATCTAGAAGAGCAGTAGCAGGTTCCTAGAGCTCTAACAACATGAATCATGGTAAAGGGGTCTTACCAAAACTGGACAACATAAGACTGGAAATCCAGTGAACCAGACCAGGTCATATTTGGTTTTCTATTTTCCGCTGTCTAGTTTGGGTTTGTACCCATGATGCCTCAGATTCCTGTTCATGATGCTCTTAATGTATCTCTCAGGTTTTGACGTGTTGTGCATTCTGAGATGCTTTTCTGTTCATCACTGTTGGAAAGACTAAATCCTGTGGTCACCCATAGTGTTTATGTCAGCTTAGACTAATCTGGTCATTCTCCTCTGAGCTCTATGTTCAACGAGATGGGTCAGGTCTTTCACGTCAGGAAGTTCTTTTTTTCCTCCCTCTTCATCATGTGTAAACTCTGCTGAGTGTAAAAATCCCAGGAGAGCAGCAGTTTGTGAAATTCTCAAACCATTCCATCTGGGACCAATAACCATGGCACAGCTAAATTCACAGAGATCACTATTCCATTCTGATGTTTGATGTGATCATAAACTCAAGCTCCTGGCCAGAGGCTGCATTCTTTTATGCATTCTGCTGCTGCCACATTATTGGCTGATTAGATGACTTTAAAAATGAGAAGGTGTTCATGTGTTGCTCTTAAAATGGATATGGATGGCGTATGATGTACCTCCGGTTCTGAAAAATGAGCCCAATGTGGAATAGCAAAACATGCAGTACTTCAAATGACCACTAACGTGAGTCAATCTCCAAAGAGCCCCATGTTAAAATGTCCAACTTTACATCAGAAAAAAAAAATACAAGTTTTCAGCCTGCTACAAAAAACAAACAAACAAAAAAAAAACTACGGTTTTTGGTCTCCATAGCTAGATTTGTTTCACATACTGCAATTGTGAAACCGCTAGCTGTCTACTCTGCATCACTCCAGCTAAGCAGCTAACTGGAATCAGGGAACTTAACTTCTCAGCTGTATAGACCTTGCAGAGCCTTCTTATTCTCTATAATTTCTAAATACTTTATTCTCTAGATTTTAGAAATAATATGGTTTGCTGTGAGATTAACTATACTAACAGACAGTGTAAAAATTCTATGCTTGAGTTTTGTCAGTAGGTGAAATTTTAGAGCAGGGTATGGATGACAATCAAATCAAAGTTCATTCAAAACAGAGTAATTAATAGTAACAGAGTGAAATACATTTAGCATTTTAGCTACACTAAAGCTAAGCTAGCTATCTGAGGTACATAGGTGTGTCCATCGGCTTCATTTGCTCTCCCCATTTGCCCATTTGGGGTTGAACTGGGGTTTACATGGAGTCAGTTCCTGAAAGATTAGAGACCCCCCTGTTGAGCTTCAAAGAGTCTATCAGTGACATCATGGAGGGTTTGTCCAGTTCTTTTCATACAGTCTCTGATCCTGTAACTTTAATTACAAAGTAAAAGAATAAAAAGTGCTATTAAATATTATTGCACATGTTTAAATAATCAGTTGAATATTTGATTAGTCCATAAAATTGTTATTAATTTATATGAAAAAATTGTGGGAAAAAAAAGAAAAGATTTTACTGGTTTGTTGAATATTTAATAAAAATTAGGTATGTTATTTTCTTTTCTTCTCTAAAGTTGAGAAGAACTAAAGCAAGTTTTAAAATGTAATTCAGAGCTAAACTATTATTATGACTAATATTTAAATAATTTATATAACAGGCATATTTCTTTAGGCAATACAACAATTTATGCTTGTAAAAAATGTCGTTTCTTTTTTCTTCTTCTTCTTCTTTTTTTAAAAATAGATTAGAGAATAACAAGCTCCATTAAAAATAATCAAAAGTTAAAATAGTTTTGTTCACATCAAGAATCAAGTATGGTGGTCTTTTGGCTGCTCCCATCGAGCGGTCGCCACAGCCGACCATCCGATCCGCTCAACAACTTGGCACAGGTTTTACACCAGATGCCCTTCCTGACGCAACTCTCTCATTTTATCAGGGCTTGGGATCGGCACTGCATCCAGTGGCTGGGGTTTGAGCACTGGGCGGGAAACAAACCCAGGCATCCTAAATGGAGAACGGGGCATCTTTTAATTTAAAATGATAATGTGTAATTTTTGGTCATTTTTAATAAATAGCCAAAATATTATTTTATACTTTGAAATAATAGCTATAATATTTTATAACACTTTACAAGTTATATATAAAAGTAAAAAATAATATTTAAAAACTTAACCCAGTTTGCAGATAGATAGATAAATAAATAAATAAATAAATAAATAAACTCTGTTTAAAAGTATATGGTGCAAACAGAAGGAAAAAGTTAGTTTTTTAATTTTTTTAAAATAATAATAAATTGTGTTTTTATAGAGTGATATATCCTGTGCATATTTATAATTACGGTCGCAAAGAACATTTCCATGATATTTCCATATTTCATTGTTTTATATATGGTTATATATTGTTATATATAAACAATGAAATATGGAAATATTATGGAAATGTTCTTTGCGACTGTAATTCACCAGTGTATTCTGTAAGCAGTGTCATTTTGTCACATGAAAGACGTGTTAGCATAAAATAAACAAAACAAACCCGAAAAAACAAGCAGTGAGCTGGTGATATTTGATCTTGATGTCTGAGCTTATCAATCAGCGGTGCCAGGCTGCACTCCGAAAGACTGCTGTGTGTGTCTTATAAATCTAGAAGAAATAGAGGGGAAAAAAGATAAATAAGGGGATGCTCAAGAGGCAAGGGGGAAAAAAGTTTCCACCCTGTTGTGAGACAGGATTTTGGAGGCGGGACCTGCAGAGAGAGAGATAGAGAGATGGAAAGAAAGAAACTTTTCCTGGCGGAAATATCAACCTGGCGTGCCTTGATGAAAGCTGTTGATTATCCATAATGCACCCATCTGCCTGTCCGAGCCTGATGGGAACGTCAGAGAGAGCCGGAGCGATGGAGGAGGAGTGCTGAAGGAGGAGGAGGAGTGATGGAGGAGGAGAGGAGAGAAGCGAAGGATGCAGACAGTGTTGTATTTCAATATTGCTGCCTTTTAAGGGCGCTGGGGCTAGATTTGTATTGATTCGAATTTGATAATGATTCTATTTGCTCTATCAAATTTGTATATATTCGAGCGGCTCGGTTACACCCGGACAGAGGGAGGAGGAGGGGGGAAAAGAAAAAAAAAAGGAGAAAAAAAGGAGGATGAGAAAAACAAATTAGTGTGTGAAGGGTGGATTGAGTTGCATGTAATCTTAGAGGAGGGCCATTGGTTTAAAATGATAGGAAGTGTCTGTTATCTGGGAAGAAGTTACTGTAGAGCAGACACAAAGGCTCGGTGTGTGTGTGTGTGTGCGCGTGTGTGTGTGTGTGTGTGTGTGTGTACCTACAGTATATGCTTCTTTTTTTTTTTTTACACCCTCAGTCAATGTCACACTTATTTCCTTGCTCATCTCTGGAAAGTTCATGCACATTTACACACACACACACACACACACACACACACACACACACACACACACACACACACACACACACACTGTACAGAGAACAGTCCGGGCAGAAGCAAGAGGCCAGCGGGTCACCTGTTATTAACACACTCGCCACTTGTAGGCATCTCATTGGCAGTGCTCAGTGGGCCTGTCGATACCTGTCCGTCTCCATCAGACGCATGTGGAGGTCATTATCGGAGAAGGACAGTGGGTTTCAGGGGTGGTGACACGCACACACACACACACACACACACACACACACACACACACACACAAACTTGGGCCTGCGTTTTGATTCTAGCTAAGTTCTAAACTTCTTCAGCTTTGACCAATTTGTAAAAGTTCTGGCCCCTGAAGAGACTCAGAAACTTGATTATTTATCTAAAATATGTATCTTCATCCTCTATGTGACTTTAAAGGTCCCACTCATCACTCACTTATCACCTATAGCACCTAATCCTGTATACATGGTCCCGGGAGGGCCTGGAGCTTATCCAAGGAGATTTAGGGCATGAGGTGGAATACACCCTGGACAAGGTGCCAATCTATCGCAGGGCACACACACTCACACACTCATTCACAAACTACGGGCAATTTGGTAAATTTGCAAATTGGGATTAACGTAATTAAAGGTCCCATATTTTTCTATTTTGTTAATAGAGTAACAGGTCTCAGAGCTCCCCCTAAGTGCGCCTGTAAATACCACTCAGATAATTAGCGTCCTCCTTTTCCGACCACACCATTTCAGTGTTTATGTAAATGAGCTACTGCTGAGCCCCGCCCCTCCAGAGAACAGCAGAGCTGCGCAACAAGCCGGGAGAGAGGCTCTGCTTGTATTAGATAACATTACAGGGAAAATCTAACTGCCATGTTTAAACAAAAAGTCATACCAAAATGAAAAGGGGAGAGAAAGCAGGCAATTTGTTTTTTTTTTTTTTTCATGGTTTGCTGTTTATACATAAACACACACACACGCACACACACTAGAGACCAATCTGGACCCCTAAACATGACTAAAAGTTTCCTTTAATTTGAAAATAATTCAAAACTTGTGTTTTTTTTCATGCATTAAAACAATTTATTTATACTATTCAAAAAATTTTTTATTTTTTAATTCATATATAATTTTTAAATTTAAATTTGAACTCCTTTAATTTAAATGGCTTTGAGCAAGGGCAGAACTGTATGAGGAATCCGCCAATAACTCCCAGCCAAGTTCGTGTGATTTACATTTACAGCATTTGGCATCCGCCCTTATCCAGAGCGACTTGCATTTTATCTCATTGTACTGTACATCTGTGCAGGTGAGAGTAAAGGGCCTTGTGCTCAAGGGCCCAGCAGTGGTAACTTGGTGGTGCTGGGTTTGAGCCTGCGACGTTCCATACAGTAGCCCAGCATACGGTCACCACTGCGCTAACCCTGTCCTGCAAGTGTGCAAGTGGTGTTGGTGAATGATTGTGTGTACAGTTCCCGCAGACGCATGCGTCTGTACCGCAAGTATCTGCCGATTTTCAAGGATCGATGGACCGTAATTCTGTTTTGTGCCTGAAGTCTTCTGTAAATGTCAATTGGTTTCACGCCCCCATATTTCTTGTCAAGTCCTGGTTTGACTTGAACACCCCTCTTGTATCTTACTGTGTGTGAGAATATATATACACTTTGAATTTTAATTACACAAATTGGTTCTTTGGCGCTGATGTCCTCAGTAATAACAAGAACAATTTTTTTAAAAAGTATCTTGGCCTGAAAAAAAAAAA
>JAAGKR010006474.1:31354-42688 GCA_011419295.1 Clarias macrocephalus
GCACACACACTCACACACTCATTCACAAACTACGGGCAATTTGGTAAATTTGCAAATTGGGATTAACGTAATTAAAGGTCCCATATTTTTCTATTTTGTTAATAGAGTAACAGGTCTCAGAGCTCCCCCTAAGTGCGCCTGTAAATACCACTCAGATAATTAGCGTCCTCCTTTTCCGACCACACCATTTCAGTGTTTATGTAAATGAGCTACTGCTGAGCCCCGCCCCTCCAGAGAACAGCAGAGCTGCGCAACAAGCCGGGAGAGAGGCTCTGCTTGTATTAGATAACATTACAGGGAAAATCTAACTGCCATGTTTAAACAAAAAGTCATACCAAAATGAAAAGGGGAGAGAAAGCAGGCAATTTGGTTTTTTTTTTTTTTCATGGTTTGCTGTTTATACATAAACACACACACACGCACACACACTAGAGACCAATCTGGACCCCTAAACATGACTAAAAGTTTCCTTTAATTTGAAAATAATTCAAAACTTGTGTTTTTTTTCATGCATTAAAACAATTTATTTATACTATTCAAAATTTTTTTTATTTTTTTATTTATATATAATTTTTTCTCTATTATATTTTAAAATATTATTTATTTATATATTATTTATTTATTTATTAGATAATTAAAAGTTAGAAATCTTGTCTGCTTGTCTGTTTAATCTTTTTATATTTACATAATGTATGAAATTGCTTTTTTTTTTTTTTTTTTACATTTTTTAAAACATTTTTTTATTTTCTTAAATTTGAACTCCTTTAATTTAAATGGCTTTGAGCAAGGGCAGAACTGTATGAGGAATCCGCCAATAACTCCCAGCCAAGTTCGTGTGATTTACATTTACAGCACTTGGCATCCGCCCTTATCCAGAGCGACTTGCATTTTATCTCATTGTACTGTACATCTGTGCAGGTGAGAGTAAAGGGCCTTGTGCTCAAGGGCCCAGCAGTGGTAACTTGGTGGTGCTGGGTTTGAGCCTGCGACGTTCCATACAGTAGCCCAGCATACGGTCACCACTGCGCTAACCCTGTCCTGCAAGTGTGCAAGTGGTGTTGGTGAATGATTGTGTGTACAGTTCCCGCAGACGCATGCGTCTGTACCGCAAGTATCTGCCGATTTTCAAGGATCGATGGACCGTAATTCTGTTTTGTGCCTGAAGTCTTCTGTAAATGTCAATTGGTTTCACGCCCCCATATTTCTTGTCAAGTCCTGGTTTGACTTGAACACCCCTCTTGTATCTTACTGTGTGTGAGAATATATATACACTTTGAATTTTAATTACACAAATTGGTTCTTTGGCGCTGATGTCCTCAGTAATAACAAGAACAATTTTTTTAAAAAGTATCTTGGCCTGAAAAAAAAAAAACATTTAACATTTTAGATTTCACACCGCCTAAGAAAATGTATCGCATGCATAATTGATTGGTGCCAATGATTGCTGGAGTTTACTGTCATTTCTCTGCATAGAGAGAGAGAGCGAGAGCTCCTGGGGCTGTTTGCAGTAATAGGATGTTGGATGTTTAATTCAGCAGTGTGTACAGAGAGCCCCGTAGCTTTTCCGTGGCTGCGACGTTTTTTTTTTTTTTTTTCCTCCCTCAAACACATACATCTGCGGCGATGACTCTAATTTCGCGCCGAGGCCCAAGGTGAGGTTTCCTCTAATTGCCTGTCATTTTGATAAACTCCATCAAACTCGTACAAATTTGTTTGTTTCACGTTCCTGATTTGAGACGCCGCACTGAGTGTCATTAAACAGCGGCGTCAACTCATTTGCAAAGTCGAATGTGCCATATGTTGACGTTAGAAAACAAGAATGTTGGTGTAATTCACGTGTGAATGAACATGCCAGACCTGGACAGAACAAGCTGAAGTGGTGAACATTCAGCTGCTACAAGTGTTCAACATTCACTCAACATTCACTCGTATTAATGAGCTCTGTGCCACAGCTAACCATCAGCCACGTTACATCAACAAGGAATTAAATCATCTTAGTGCCTTAATACGCAGACACTGTTGAGGCGGAGACACTGTTGAGGTCTCAGCAGTTCTTTTTTCTCATTTTTATTTCAGAGTTCTTGTTTTTCTTCTTTTTTCTTTCTTCCTATCTTTCTTTTCTATTTCTTCATGTCTTCTACAGTTTCATATTTTTTGCTCATATCAAAAATCAACATTTTATCAAAATCATTATTATTTAGGTTTATGCTTCATTTGTCTTTTTTGTCTTCTTTGTTTCTCTCTTTCTTTTTTCTGTGCACTTCAGTTTGTTTTATTTTTCTTGATTTATTTTTCTAGGTATTTAATATTCTTTCTTTATTTATTTCTCTCTTTATTTATTCATTTCTTGATCTTCCTCTTCTCTTTATTTGTATTAATCCTTTTCGTTTAATTTTTTTATCTCTCTCATTTGTCTCTGTGTTCTTTTCTTCCTTCCTTTTGTTTTTGCTTTTCTCAGTTTATTTCACTTTCTTTCTTTCTTTCTTTTCTTACTTTTTAAAATTTCCCTTTGGGGTAATTACTTAAGTTTATAAACTTTTTATAAATGTTTATAATTTAGTTTTAAAAGTACTCTATCTATCTATCTATCTATCTTTGAGGGGTTTTTTTTTCAGTTTCTTTTTTGGTTTTTTTTTTTTTCGTTCTTCTTTATCCTGTTTTTAGTACATTTTTTCATTCTCTTTTCATTTTTTCCTCCTGGTGCTCACTGACTTTCCGTTCAAACATTCCTGAGTTAATAGTTGAAAGTGATGAATGGATGGAAGGCATGACTTTATGTTGCATGACACAAACCTAAAAAGCACTTAATGACTAAAGTTTGCAGGTTATTTAAGTTTAAGTTAAGTTTGCATTAGAATTCCTGTAATGAATTTTCACTTTGGGTCGTCATTAGCCGCTGATGATATCAAGGTTCTTGGCAAGTTGTTTCTGATTATTACTCTTCTGCCTCTTGCGCTATCACCTGCCTTAATCATCTCCATATTTCAATACATTCTATACATTGATAGTTTCATAAAAATATTACTCAATGTCATGTAGAAAACAAGTCCATGTACAATGTCCTCTGGAGCTGTTATTGTTTTAGATAAAGGCTTTCAGTAGCTGCACTGTGATTCTAACTGCACAAAGCTCTATCCATGCTAGGACCAGGTTAACTCAATGTGAGCTAAACATCAGAGCAAAGGAAGCTGTGAACCACTGGGGAGCTCAAAAGTCAGACCTTCACATCTGCAGGCAGCTGTCACTGACTGGTCACTGGTTCTTCAAGTTCTGCTTTTACTGCATTTCTTTGTACAAAAAAAGGGCTTTCTTTCTTTTACACTATCTGTATTAATTTTCCTTCAGTTTATTAATATTTTTGGTTGACTTTTTTATTTATCTCAATTTTTTTCTTTGTCCTTTTATCCATTTTTGTGCTCACCTTCTTTCTTTCTTTCACTCTCCATTTCCTCTTTGTTTTCTTTCTTTTTTCCTTTCTTATCCAATTCATTTACTATTTTCATCTACTTTTTTCCTCCTTTACATTTCTACTTAATAATCTTTTTTTATTCCTCTCACATTTTTCCTTTGATCTTTCTTTTTCCATTTTCTTTTGTTTTTAGATTCTGCCTATTTAAAATAAATTATTATTATTAGTAGTAGTAATAGTAGTAGTATTATTATTAGTATATTTATGTTTATTCATAAGTGTTTATGTCTAAACACTTATGAATCTAAACGTATCTAAACAATACGACTTTATTAAGCTGAAACTGAAAAGAAAAGTCAGGTGTATATAATAAGTGTAATAAGTAGGGCAATGAGGTAATGGTGGTGGCTGCTGGGAAACGGAGTTCCGCACGGCCATGTGGTGAGGCTGTGATGTGTTCTTGGTGTAGCTGGTGCTGATGCAGGGTTTAGGCCTGACATATGTATCGTGTAGTGTGTAGTGTGTGAGCATGCTTCATTTGTTTCATCGAGAACGACCCGAGCTGGCATTCATTACCCATCGACAGCCCGTTACGAACTCCACAACCCCACACAACCAATTTAACCGAAAAAAAAGAAAAAAAAAATCCTGAGTGCAGCCCGAGTCACACGGCTCCACCCGAGTGCTGCCGCATTCATATTCTTTAAACCCGATGTTTACGGTTATGAAAATAGAAATCATGCAGTTGAGATGCATTTGGGGCGAGTGTGCGCATAAAAACCGAGCCGTGGAGCAAATGGAGAAAAATGACAGGGGAGACAAAGTGAGGAAAAATGAAGATGGCAGAGTGGACGGTGCTTTTCTTCGGGGATTTGAAATCATTCTCGGGGAGTGAGGGGGGGAATAAAAGAAGGAAGGAGGAGTCCTCTCATTCCTGCTGAGCTCCACCAAAGAGCTGAAAAGAGTGAGAGGTGCAGCCATTTTTATTTTTTATTCCCCTCTCTTCATCTTTTTTTTTTTTTTTTTTTTTTTTGCAAGGTTGGATTTCACTCCCGTAATTTTCTCATCACTCAGCCACGCAGCCACCTGTCTCTTCCCAAGATTCCCTTCCTTTGTCTCTTAAATAATAAGCCTGCATCCGCATGCCAAATGGAGAGTGAGAGGGAAATGACCAGAGAGAGAAAGAGAGGGAGAGAGAGAGAGACAGAGAGAGGAAGATGGAAGGTGTGCAAAAAAAAAAATGAAAAAGACTTTTTATTTCACCGTTCTCCACGATCCATCCACCATCTCCGGTGTGCAAGGAGCCATTTTGTGGTCTGCTTCATTACAGCGATTTTTATTCAGTGGTGCTGCAAGGTGATGAGGCGGTGCGCCAATCACCCCGAAGTCAGCTGCGGTGTGAGCTAGAGGCAAAAGTGGTGGGGGGGACAAAAAGGAGTATGGGCCGGAGGACAAGGGGCAGGTTGGGAGAGGGGGTGGCAGAATTAGACAGAAAGACCCTAGGGTTAGAGGCCAGAGCTCAAGTTCATCACCGCAGACAATGTAAAGCTCTTCAGAAAGCAATCAGAAAGAGACAGCAGTCTTGGCTAGAGCCTCAGTCATGTGTCATAATGCAGTGATGATCACATGTCGTTTTCCATTTATTTCTCTCACTCTGATCGACATCAACAAAGATCAATGAATAATGCGTCTTAAACAGCTCGGCTCAATCCGGTCTCATGTTTTGGATCAACATGGTCATTCCAGGAGGTATTTTAGAACATGAAGATTGTACAAAGTTACATTTGTTCATTCTCACAGCATGGATACTCAAGGTCTTGGGAACCATGTACACTCTCTTAGTTTTAATATATCCACTTAATGGTGCCTTGGTTGTCCACTGTCAGAAACGGTTCCAAGGCGGACCCTTTAAGGACTCTCCATCACGAATCTTCAATTATCTAATGAACTCTTGGGAGTGTGAGACCATTCGAATTTTGTAAATAGACACAAAACTAAGTATGGACACTCTAGAGGTTAGGATCCATGGAAACGTTTACAATTTAATTTAAAGTACAATTTTCAGGGCCCTTTAAATGTTCTTCTGGTTTCGTTTGTCAGAAAGAATTCCAAGTAATTCCAGAAGTTTCTGAAAAGAAACATTTGTCCAGTCTTACATGATGAATATGGAAAGACACTGGAATCATGTACATGTCATTAGAGTATTTGTTCACATGCTTGCCTATACACTACATATATTACAGAAGGATTCCAATAGGGGGCGCACTAGAGCATTCAATCAGATAGTTTTGCATGAAGTAAACAAACATGGCGACACTCGATCAGCTTAGTTTCCATGACGACATTTAAGACGGTACTTATCTCCTGCCAACTGTTCCAAAAATGCATATTTTTATATGTAGCGCCACTTTATTACATCACTGTATACGTCTGTGCACCCCTCGACTTTCCGAGCAACGCTAGCACCAGCACAACAACAACCAAGGACCAACAACGTTTGTGTCTTTACAAGCGTACGCCGGCATCTGAACACTCCTGGTGCAGCACAGAGAAATGTTACTAGCTAAGACATTTTTGAAAGTTGGCTATGTTGGTCATGGTAAACCAGCCCCCAGCCCCTGACATACGCGGTTAATGGCTGTAGTCCAGTATTGACCTGGCTGAGAGACACTTCTCTGGTAACAAAACTTGAAGAATTGGTCATAGAACTGGTTGTGGAAGTGCCTCGGTGTACAGGGTGAGAATATATTTTGGGATTTTGAAGAAAGGACAAAAAAAAAGAGCATGTTAAGGTTGGGGAAACATGCACACTTTATAGTGCACACTTTATAGTGCACCCTTTTTATAGTGCACACTTTGGGTTTTTAGAAAAGTACAGTAGAAGCCTGTTAGGAAGCAAAGATTGTTTATTTATTCAGCAAACTTCCAGGAGACTGAGGTATTTTTGGAAGTTTGTAAAAAATATAAATAAAAATTCTAGTCTCCTAACCTGGACACTTAGGAATCATGAATACTTTTCTAGTTTTGTACGTACCTACGGTTGCACCTTGTCTGAAATGGTTCCAAGTTAAAACCTTCTAGGAAGCAAAGGACCTTTAAATATCCAATGAATCATTCATACTTTTACTGTAAGTATTGCTTCAAGGTCTTGTTCCAGGTCTGTTTTTCTATCTGAAAGATTTAAAAAAAAATTTTAAATAATACCTTTTTTTTTTTAAGTGAATGCTTTTAAAGTGTACCATGTAACAATATAGCATGATGTTAAGCTAAAAAAAAAAAAAAGACACTTCTGGCTCTTGATTGATAATTATGGGCTCTTAGCTTACTTAGCTATTTAAAATATGCTATTGAAAAGGAAAAAAACAACTTTTTAAGAAATCTTTTTTTAAAGTAAAATAAAATATAAAACTGAGGAAACTTGTAGAGAAAAGAAATAATAATAAAAATAAAAAATAAACTTAATGATTTATCTGTAATTTGAATATCAGACGTAAAAAGTAAAAAGTAATTGTCCTAATGAAAAGGCAATTTCAGTCTCACCCAAATTATATCTTTATTTTTTTTAATTAATCCTCAATATTTAATCAATGTTATATATATTTAATACGCTCTTTGCATTATTTTAGGAGGGAAAAAATGTATCCGTCTGCATTCGTTCTACCGCCTGGCTTTGATGAGAACTTTGAATGTGAATTACAAAAGTGCTCTAAGAAGAAAATGAGTAATAATTTAATAATAAAAATATGAATAATATATAATAATAATGGTGTTGAGCAAGAAAGTCCCGAGACGGCAGGAATGAGAGAAGAAATGAGGGCGCGGATACTTCTATTGTATGTAGATAAGTACAAAAATGTGATGGTTATGTTTGTGTGCTGGAACCTGAACCTTAAACGGTGCAGTTTATGGTCATGATGCTAATTAACGACGAGCGCTAACCTTAAATCCCCACTCGCTCTTGTCGCTGACAGTTTATATACGGTATTGCGGATGTAGCCAGCAGTGCTTTTGTACAGGACTCAGCATGTAGAACAAAATTAGCTACAGCATAAAATTTATTTGTCTTTAAAATGTATTTGAAATTGATTGTAACAGCCTAAGGATGTGAAAACTGAGATAAGTTTGCCTGGCTTTGGGTTAGCTTTGTTAGCTGATTAGCAGCCTGAGCTACTGTAACTCTACTCACCAGAGGCATGACCATATACATATCCAATTAGTCCAGCTATAAAACTGTATATATTTCAAAATAGTTAAACACACAACAATAAAACACGCTAGTTGTTTGCTTGCTTGCACATTACATGCTTAGATTTATATTGTAAAATTAGCCATGAGCAGATTAGCAGCATAAGCTAATGCCCGGTTGTCAATTTTACAATTTTTGCTTTTAAAGTTGTAAAAAAAAAAAAAAAGTTTTTACAATGTTGTAGCTTACTGTAGTTTGCTGTAGCTCTGACATCATTACTATCGTTGGCAAGAGTTTAGGAATAAAGCTAAAATGAAATATTCGTAAAGGTACTGTAAGTATGTGGATTATGAAGTTTACTTAAAAAAGCTCTAGATGACTTATCGATCGCTATAAGAACCAGTGAAATGAAACCCTTATGCCCTGCTGTCATGTAACATGCCACACACTACGAGAGCTGCTATAACAACTTGTAGTATGTTGGCTGTCGTACCATACAGTAGCTCACCATAGCCACTGTAGCTCTGTCGTAGACCTGCCAGAGGTTTCTTTGAAGTCCACTAACGGCCATGAATAGGTGTACAGAAACATACGGTGGACCTACGACAGACCAAAAAAGTCATAGCGCCACCTGGAATATTTTGAGCAAAATCTTTGTAGCCTGTGTCCGAAAGCTATGAATGACCTTGATGCAAGCTACGATCTTTAGGCCTGAAACATGGTTCACGCAAGTATGTGAGCACAAATGACGACAGCCAGCACCTCTGTGGAGGTGATCAAGCCCAGTCCACAAGGTACTAAAAGCTCAGAAATGTCCAAATTTAGAGAAGCTAACTCAAGAAAAAGATAAGCTTACATCACATCAGGACTTTTCAGGTGACACACTAATGAACACAACAACGCACGTAACCGACCTTGCGTACGTCAAAGCGGATGTGTTCACCTACTTGGGTGAACCATGTTGATTCAGGCCTTACTCACCATAACTCATCATGCACTTGTGACTCATTGTGAAAGTCAGAACTGTGTGTTAATGTACAAGTTAAAAACACCCTCCAGTGACAACAGCGATTGATTGGATGATATGACGTTAATAGGTGGCTCAAATGGGAACGCCAATAACTGCTGGTAGGACCTAAAACCGTGAAACAGAGGGAAGAATTCATTTGCCGCACCACGTGTGGTACACATTTGAACCTGTTTGTCACTTTAGAGCGTCGTACCTAAAACGTATAACACTGAGAAGGTCTGACCCCATTCGTTGCACGACTGCTTAGCTGTCCGTTAACGTAAACATGACAGTTTAATTCTTTCATTCTCTCTCTCTCTCTCTCTCTCTCTCTTTTAACTCATTTAAACCTTCTCATTAATATTAATTGTCCTCCATTTTAATTTTAGCTAATCTCGGTCATCTCGCTGTTCTGATGTGTGAAGTCTGACTCAAGCGTCTATTTTACCTTTTACCTGTCACTTGTTTTTTTTTTTTTCATTTCTTTTGACTTTTGACATCTTGTCATTTTCTCTCTCTCTCTCTCTCTCTCTCTCTCTCTCTCTCTCTCTCTCTATTACTCCCTAACCTCTTTTTTTTTTTCACACTAATAGTTCAGCAGAGAAACTGAACTGCCGAAATGATTTTTTCCCCTCGGAATCTAGCGCTTTTTAAAACTAATGTATAAAAATGTGGATTATTACGACAGTATTACGGTGATTGAACTGGGACGGTAATGTCAATAGAGTCATTTACCTGTTCTGCTCCATGCCTTAATGGACCTGCTGAAATGGCCCAGGCTATTTCCTCCACTCCTCCAGTTTAGCAAGGTTTTAAAGTGAAAAGATTCAGGACTTTTAGTACATATGTTTGGGGCTGTGGTGATTTATTTATTTTTAATTAAAAGACACCATTGTAGGTTTTGATATTTCATACACTGGTTTGTATTGAGGGATGAAGGTTTTAAAATCATTTAATTGCAAGTATTTAAAAGGGGGAAAAAAGGAAAATATTTGCATTTTTAAATATAAAAATATTTTAATATTTTAATTTTAAGAAGCTAGTAACAAACATTCAAACATTGAATTGAGTCATATCCAAGTTATTAATTGGAGCCATTACAAAAAGAAAAATCTTCAAAAAGAAATTTCCAAACAAAGTATAATTAAAATATCATTTACTATATATACTTTATGTTTAAAGGGAATAAAAAGCTGCATTAAAAAGATTAAATCAGAATTTGAAACAGTTGTTTATATGCTATAAAGTAAGCAGGAACTGAAACTAACATTAACTATAATTGAATATTTTGACAGCAGAATTAGATAAAATTTTCAGAATTTTGCTCATTTAAACATATTATTTTTCTCTGACACACAAAGTTTTCTACAATTAAATGTTTAATATGAAAGTTTTATATGAAGCTTTAAACTTTTAGGTTTTGAGTGAACCATGACACCCAGCCACCTGATTTTTGAGCAAAATCTCTCGCATTGTAATGAGTGAATCAAATAAAGTAAAGTGATCAGTGAAACAACATTACAGTCTGTGCAACATAGCGGCTGCCATGAACGGTTTGAATGTGTTCAAGAAGTTCTTGGAGAATGTTGAAGGCAAGGAGGGGATGTTTTTACTCTGTTACTATCATTGCAGTCACTCCAACAGTAATTAATGACTGGTATAGTATGTGTCGCTTCATCTTCATAATCTGTGATACATTCTGTGAAACAGGACATTATGCAATTTAGATGTTGTGTGAATACCAGATATACTTAACAAAACTATATGGGATACTGTAGTAAAAGCACTGTGGTGAAGAAAAAGGGAAATACATAGGGTTTGATAAACTAAAAATCTGATTTTCATTCATTCTGGGAAATTATTTTTCTCATGCACATAACGTTGTCTATGAGGGAAAAAAAAAAACCTTAAGTCATTGCTGCTGTTTATGCTTTGTTAATAAGCGTTCTACCAGAAAGTGAACAGAAGCATTTCAGAGCAAAACATGGCACTTCGACAAAAAGGCAATCACGCTTCTTCTTTCTGTCACATGATCGATGAAGCAAAAATACCAGCTTAGCAAAATAGTGCCTGCTGTTAAATAACTAAATGCACTCAATGAACATTAGGAGAATTTTTAAGGCAAATAAAAGCAAGTTTACACTCACTTCCTGTACAGTGCTTTTTCCCCAGCAGTCATGGACTTCCTTGATAGCGAGCTGTTATCAACTGCTAAAGTCAAACTAAAACTGGCCATGGAGGAGGAGGATGATGCTGTAAACTGACGTTTTTAGAATAGGTTTTAGTGTTTCTCATGATCTTTAACAAACTTTGTATTTAAAAGTGTTTTGCATGCAACAATTTGTAACGCCTTCTCCTTGTTCCAGTCTGCTGCCAATACGACTCACAAAAACACAGTATCGGTTTTTAATATTTTTCATATAACGCGCAAATTTTTTTATACTGAATTGCATATTTAATAATGACAAACACAACTGCAAGCTGATTTATCCACTGTGACAATCTTGTGTCAGGTGCAGTTACAACATTTTTCAAAATCGTAAAAGAAATCACTCAGCCAAGTGTACTTCTTTTTATTAAATGTTTTTTTCTCAAAAACTACCAGAACGAATATATTTTGCAGCCAAACTCTTTTAAACATATTTAAACAAAGAGTCAAAAATTTCAACTCGTATAAAATGCACAGCATTATGTACAAGTTACTACAATATATGAAGTAATATATATATA
>JAAGKR010006475.1:0-42685 GCA_011419295.1 Clarias macrocephalus
TGAATGTGTGATTGTTCACAGGAGCGACTGCAGTGGGTGCGATATACAGTACAGTCGTCATCATTCCCTGATGTACAGCCTTTTTTTTTCAAATGTTGCACCTGACGAACGTCTCACTGCAGCTAAGAGTCTCATCACTATACTATGCTTGAAGCTTGAAGGCTTCTGTAAATGTCAGTTGGTTTTATGCTTTCGTTAACAATTTCATCAAGTCCTGGTTTGACTTGAAGTAAAATATCACACTTTGTTACTACTGCTGTTTTTTCTTCTCGGTTATGAGTGTTAAAAAATAATTATTGTCTAAACTGAAGCACAGGAAGCGCACCAATCTGGGTTTATTTGAGCTAATTTACTTCGACCTGTTGGTTGCACATATTAGATGTACTGCACAGTACCTACCTAGCGAACACGGAACATTACTATTACCAGATCAGGGCAACAGCCTGGAAAAAATTACAGAGAAGAGTCATTCATTTTCAAATGCCTTCTCTGCCTCATCATTCTCAAACAATTGCTTCTAAGTAGTAAATCTAAAAAGCCAATTTTGGTACTAGTGCTCATGTTCTTTAATGAAACATCTAATGTTAGCTTGCAGCAGACAAATCTTTCACTGTGAATGTTTTTAAAATAAATCCCCCCATTACCATGATTATGTTGTATATGGCTAGTTATAGGTAGCCAGTTATTGGTAAAATCAGTTTTACATTTCAACAACGCAACACAATATGACAATAACAACGTGGGCTGGACCTAGTAATCAGTTGACGTTTTATTCAATTCAATTAGCTAGCTAGTTTTTTCACTTTTTTTTTTTTAGTTTGTAGATTTCACTGTGCGATGCTAAAGTGCTCGCCGTATCATCCGGCTGTAGCCTTCCGCAGCCAGGAACCTAGAAAGAGCTGATTGGTTAAACTCTCTCAGGGGGGAGGGATGGGAAGCACTTAGCGCTCTCACATCAATCACGGCTCTATAGGCATCTGTGAGCTCATGCAGGTGGATAGCGCTGTCTTCCAAGTGTTACGCCACCCCCAACAACAAGGCATGAGGAAGCAGTTCGGAAAGAGCGGTCATGTGGTTTGGATGTAACACGTGATAGTCTTTGGCCCTCCCTGGCTAATAATAGTAGCCTTAATGTGGGAGCCCCCTAGTCACCCCTAGTGCAAATGGATACGACCAAATTAGGAAAAAAATAGATCCATGATCATAACCTCTGCTAAACTATTAGTAAAAGTGCCAAAAACTCACTCACTCATCATCTATACCGCTGTATCCTGTTTTCAGAGTCGCGGGGGGCCTGGAGCCTATCCCAGGAGGCTTAGGGAACGAGGCAGGGTACACCCTGGACAGGGTGCCAATCCATCACAGGGCACACACATACACAAACTCACACCCTCATTCACACACTACGGGCAATTTGGGAATACCAATTAGCCTCATCTGCATGTCTTTGGACTGTGGGAGAAAACCGGAGTACCCAGAGGAAACCCACCAAGCACGGGGAGAACATGCAAACTCCATGCACACAGAGACGGGAATCGAGTCTGGGCACGAGGTGGGCAGGAATCAAACCCGGACCCTGGAGTTGCAAGGCAACAGTGCTAACCACTACACCCCCGTGCCACCCCATGCCAAAAACATGATTTTTTTTTTCTTTCATTTCTCTCTTTCTTTGATTTTTATTCATCAAACTGCTGTTTGAAATATCTGGTTGAAAATGACTGAGATTTTTCCTGTTTCCCTGTGCAGAGAAGTTTAAAAATAAATCTTAAAATGAATGTTTGCTTGTTCTCAAATCCTGTTATTTCACAACCACTCAGATCACTCTCATATTCACCTGCATGTTGACTGCTCATAATAAAGTTAATTGGTATCAGTGCCAATTAGATCGGTGTGCCTGGAGTGATAAACATTCACCCCGTTGAACTTTTGACAATGATCTCAATTGCAATTGTTTGTCGTGAATCTACAGTAAGTCTAACCAAAAAAATATCACACTTGAGGTTGTACGGCTGTCCTGAATATCACTATCATGCGGTCATAGAGCCATCACAGCCATGCTGACACTTGGTACAACAGCACAACCTCGAGTGTGAAATTGCTTTTATATCAGTTCCACTAACAGCATTTATGATCAACAGATTATGATTTGTTTGTTTATTTAAATAGTTATTTTGCTCTGCCAACACACATCCTTTAGCGACTGCGGGAACTAGCATTAAGCTGGCGAGCAAACATCAGTTAGTATAATTAACAGGGGTGAAATTAGATTTCAATGCTTACAGTACCAGTAATGTATAGCCAAAAGGTGAGGAGAATAAACCATGCAGGCGGTGCACAGTCCTGAGAAACTTACAATTTAATTGAATGCGGAAAAAGTGGAAATAGAGAAAATCAGCTAACTTCCGTGGTTATGGGGTTTACTTCCAAACCATACTAAATTGAGGGGGTAGGTTAGAATCTCTTGTCCCACACACCAAGTAGTGCCTGTGATCAAGGGTTAGAGAGAAAGAGACAGAGATTTGGGATTCAGACTTCTGTTAGACGCTAGTTTGTACTTAGCGTGAACACAACAACGCGGATGGTTCAGGGGCAATTTGGAACGACTTAGAAGCAGTTAAAAGGTGTTGTTTAATAGTATCAGAGGTGTTTTCTTTCTAAGACTGCTTCCATGACTGGTTCTCACCATGCTGATGAACGACCTGTGATATGCAGTGATGCATCCAGTTAAACACCTCAGTGCTGTTATGCTCCATATCCTCACTCATGGAATGTGTACACTGAATGTACTCACTGATCGTCTATACCACTTTATCCTTGTATTCCACGAGACTTGAGAAATTTGGGAATGTCAATTAACCTAAGCTGTATAGCTTTGGACAGTGTAGGGAAACATGATAACCCGGAGGAAACTCTCCAAACATGGGGAAAACATGCAAACTCCATGCACACAGGCCCAAGTCGGGAATCGAACACTTGACTTGCAAGGCGACAGTGATGACCACTAAGCCACTGTGCCGCCTACCCGATTTTAACTTGTGTATAATCGCTCATGAAACTTAGGTGCAGGAAAATAAAGGAAATAAATATAGTAATCTAATTTATTTATTTACTAATAAAAATGAATAAATAAAAGTTGTGATTGCATATGTTTTAGTCCCTCTGAAACCACACGATTTAGTTGTGGCACAACCAGTTGCCCGAAAAAAATTAATACCATTTGTTGAAAAGAGTCAATGTGCATGCAGTTTACGAATCACATGATATCAGCGCCAAATCAGCGACTCAAAATCAAAGCCAAGATGCGACTGAAAATCTTTCACAATCTATTACAGTATGTGAATATCTGGCTATTTGTCCAATTAGACAAAGCTCGAGCAGTTCGACTCAGGATGATGAATGCTATTTCGACTATCAAATTTGTATTGTGTTTTTTTTTTTTTTTTACTTTGTCATCATGAAACAATATTTCGTACATTGAAATGTTATACGAAAAACCCGTCCAGAGCAATTACGACTGACGTAGAGGCGCACAAGGCGCAGTGTGAAAGTTTCAGAGACTCAGGGTTCGTTCCAAGTCAACTGAACCTAAGGTGGTTTTCTTGTGTCTTTCATTTGTTGCTCTTACTGGAATAAAGACTTCTCTCTCTCTCTCTCTCTCTCTCTCTCTCTCTCTCTCTCTCCATACAAAGGCAATGCTCTTGGACCTCAAGGCTGTGTTAGGACACGGGAAGAAGCTTTGTTAGTGGAAAACTTTCTGAAAAAGACCTGGATGAAAGTTGTAAGAACCCGAACATTGTTCGGAAGTCGTTACGAGCTCGATCATAAAGCACTATACAGCTCTCACCAGCAGAATTTGTAAAAGAGGCTTTCATCTGAGCTGCTGTAGTGTGTACGTCTAGACTGTGAACTAAAAGCTGCTGGCTGCTGCCTTTCATTCTGCAGACATAATGAAGGAAAAAAGAGACAGGAAAAACCTCCAATTAAAAAAGATTCTGAAATGCCTAATGGTTCTAGTCTACCGAATGCCCTCTTGGTTCACTCGCCTAAAAAGAAATAATCAAAATGACTTGCCATGAAATGAAACTGCTCCGAATTATATCTCCTCATTTGTGTGAGACGAAATGAGTTTGGAGTAAATGACTGAAATAAAGTAGTTATCCAGGCGCTGACTTGTTTCTTCCTGATTATTTACTATAAAGCCATATTTATTTGGAGATCTTGCCTTTTGATGAAAGGAAGCGAATATGCGGTGGATTACAGCGCAACACCCACGCACACAGTTACTACAGGTCAAGCCTTCTTCTGCATTACAATGATACAATATTGCTCCGGAGATTGTAGCGCATATTGTTACAGCTGCTTTTTTCTTTTTCTTTTTTTTTTTTTTTCCTTATGGTTTTACTGCCAGGCAGGGAAACTGGATGTTGGGAGCAGGGAACTGATAAATTGAATTGTCTTTTGATTGCCTTAAAGCTAATTTGTCTATATTGCTGCCAGACATGGAAAAGCTGATGAAGGCAGAAAGCAGGGGAAAGTCGATTAGACACTCAGTCTCTCTGTTCTCTCTGATTGAACAGCTTTCCCCACACACACACACACACACACACACACACACACACACACACACACACACACATAGGGAAAAAAAAGGATACAGTTCCCTTACTAATCAATTCTACGATTACAGCCAGCATGGAAATAATAGTCACAGCTACAAAACCAGGCCAGTGCTTTGCTCCTTTCAGTCTCTTCATAGTGTCTTGTACTATGCATGGCCTTCTTCTCCAGATCATTCAAACTCTCTCATCATAAATGCATGGTAGTTCTGATCAAAAGAACAGAGTGTTTTTTTATTTATTTATTTTTTTTAAATACAGTTGCTCTGTGGAAGTACAGTACAGTACAGTACAGTACAGCCACCTGGTCTCGTGTTCGCAACACTGTAAGAATTCACACAAATTTGTTTTGTATGAAATGTCATAAAGGTCAAGGTTTGGACCTGTGATTTGAGTTTTTTCCCTTTTTTTTCCCCCTACAATCTCATTTGCATGAAAATCCTACCCAGTCCAACGTCGCCGCCTTTACTGCTCAAATTTGCACGAATTCTTTCATGAGCTCAGGCTGCTTAGAGATAAGACAGCATCTGAGAGATTAGAAGAACTGCAGAGTGGAGATCAGAGTCAAAATCACACTGTAAAAGAAAGATTCACACGGCATTGCTGCGTCTCTTTGATGGATGCGTACCGCTTCGACTGACACTTCTCATCTGTCAGATTTTATTCTAGTTGGCGGAAAAATGTCGAGAGATAACTTCTGACATCTGGATTTATCGTTCCCAAGCTTACGTTAAACCATCTTCTGAATCGTTGGCTTTATTACAAAATGGCATGGGGAAACAAACTCTCGCAGGGTTCTAGATAGAACCTTTTGCATTCGTAAATACTAAGTGCTAGATCAGGCCATGTGACACACTGGGCTGCTTTGTTGTCTCACAGCTTTAGAGGCTGGGGTTACTGTCTGTCTCGAGTTTTTTTGTCCTTGTTCTCCCTATGTTTCCTCCCAGGCTCCTAAAAGGTATACCCTTGGTATAACTACTAGGTTTACCACCTCAAGTGTAACTGTGCGTGTGCTGTGATTTACAGGCTGGGTACTGAACTTTGATGCTTTTATGGCAGAGACTGAATTGCATCGATAAAATTGAGTATCAAATAATGCCTCGTGTGTGTGGCTTCAAATACAGTATGTGTTACATTATGTTCACATACCGTACTGTGCCTTACATACTGTAGTAGTTTACTAAGGCCTACAGTACATGATCAAAAATATGGCTCTGTTGATGATTTTTTTTGAGCATGTAATGCAATATATATTGTATATACAAAAGGACATCTCTGTCCAGACGACGACACACTGAAATGAATGAAACGCCTGTACATGTATGGAATACATTTAAGAGCAGAAACTTGGAAAGCGGAAAGGACAACAGGACCCCTGCCATCTTTCTAAGTTCACGCTATGCTACAGTATGAAACTTTCCTTCAAAATCTCCACCACCTCATTCCCCCTCATGCCAAATTAATAAGAACAGCACTATGAATAAAAGAAATTCTATCAGGTACCGTTTAGCAAAAAAAAAAAAAAAAAAGTTTGCCAACTTTGCCATCTTGTACCTGGTTATTTATTTAATCGAACATTACTTTAGATATTGTTTGAGTGTAGCTTTAGCTTACAGCCAGAGAGATAGAGAGCTGAGCTGTAACCATCTGGTACTGTATTACAGTTTCTCCCAATTCAAATCTGGCTTTTATCCATTTTTATTTCCTGATATTGGTAGACAGTGTCGTGCATGGACTTGCTAAAAAAAAAGGACCGTTCGTTGTACATGCTTGTTTCGGTAAACTGTGAACTGAGCGTTTCAATGAAAGTGAACATGAAGGGTTAGGGTTAGGGTTAGGTAACGGCAAAGGCTCAGTTCACTCACTCACCTTCTATACTGCTTTATCCTGTATTTAGGGTCGCGGGGGGCCTGGAGCCTATCCCAGGAGACTTAGGGCACGAGGCAGGGTACACCCTGAACAGGGTGCCAATCCATCGCAGGGCACACACGCATTACAGACAATTTGGAAATGACAATTAGCCTAATCTGCATGTCTTTGGACTGTGGGAGGAAACCGGAGTACCCTGAGAAAACCCACCAAACACAAGGAGAACATGCAAACTCCATGCACACAGCGACGGGAATAGAACCCCGGACCCTGGAGGTGCAAAGCAACAGTGGTAACCACTTCACCACCGTGCCGCCAGGCTTGGTTCACACATTTTATATTGATGCTAATATTCTGTCAGTCGAAGGAAGAACTCTCTTCTCACTTTAGTTAAACTAGTTCAAAATGGAGCAAATCACATAAGGATCAGAATCCTCTGGTGACATAAAACACATTGCAGTGCTCAGGGCACCTTTAAAAAAAATGGACGAAAATGAAGTTTATTGGGAAATTACGGCAAACTTATTTCAAAAGGAAAATTTGGTGAACTTGTTCATTTTAGTGTGTGTGAAATTTGAGCTAGAGCTTGTGAAGTGTGTACTTGCGCAACATTGTTAAGGCATCAAATTGTGGTAAGTGGGTTTACGTAAAACTCTAAAACTGCATTGAGTGGAAAAATGCCAAGGTGCCGAAACATAAAACTAAAGGGTTAAAGGAGAAAAGTTAAACGCTCTTTTTTCTGCTTGTGTAATCTTGGCAAGGAGCCAAAAACTCAACTAGCGCTATGTACTTTAGTGTTAATGTAATTCTTTTTTTTTTTTTTTTTTTTTGTTAAGCTTGTAAGCAAATCATATTGTTCACGAACCAGTATTGAAGTCTTGAAGGTATTGGGATCGATGCTGGTATACAAAATACTATACTTGAATGATACCCAGTCCTAATCTTTGATCACCTGCTTCATGCAGTTACTACATACAAGGGATATACAACCAACTGTGTTATTTACTTAAGACTCTTCCAATATAAATTTCCAATGTATTATTTTCGTTTATGTATTATTTATATCTGTTCCAATATGTTTGCTGCAATAATTTGGTTGAGTGATCTCACACCAAACATGCCGTTGTCTGAGATGTTTAACACATCTTAATGGAATAGAAGCTGAAATTCTAGTCTACTTTCTCATTTCTTTTTTTTATCTCATACCCAAATGTCTCCAGTGTATAGCAAAAAAAAAAAAAAAATCTGGTTCAATTATTTTGCACACTCCATCACCCTGCACTTTGAAGTCATGTTCTCTATGCATGTTAATACAACATGACAAGCATACATATGCAGCCCTTTTCTCTCAGCCACATGTGTGGTTCTTCATTCTGAAACTCTAATATTCATCATTCGCTCCCGCCGAAACCTTGGTACTCAGTACTCCCATTTCTTTCATCTTTTTGCTCTGTATCTTTGCTAATGTAGGAGGTAAATGAACTGTACACTTCTACATCTGGTCTCTATGCCATAATGGACAAAGATGAAATTGTTAAGTAAAGGCCACCGTTAATAAATCTACCCCAACCAAATAATGAAATGCTATTTGATGAATAATGATGCATTGATATTGTCATGACAAATAATCAGCCATGGTTTATGTGACAGACTCGTAAGATATTTGGGTGTGTGTGTTTTTTTAATTAATGAAGTGAACACAAATGCCATTATTCACTGTACAGTGTGAACCACAGTGAGCACTTTCTTTTTCAGTAGGAGCTTTATCCTGTTCAGGTGGCAGTGAATCTGGAGGATACCTTGAAGACACCAGGAAGGGAATCTATTTACATAAATCAGAAAGTTCTGGGATCAAACCAGTACCGACATCATGGAAAGATGGACAGAGTAGAGATCTCCTGAGAGCTCATGATCCAAAACAGACAAGCTCATCGGTCAGGCATGGTGAGGGTTGTGGCATGACTTGGGTTTGCTTGACTTGGGCTTGCGTGGATGTTTCTGGAACAGGCTCACTAATCTTTATTAATGATTTATTTAATGATGACAAATGCAAACAATTTAACTGAGAGGAACTTCACCATGCAACAAGACAATGATACTGTACAACACACTGCCAACACAATTACTGACTTCAAGTGGAAGGTTTGGTATTGGCAACGTCCAGAGGTGGAAAGTAACGAATTACATTTTAAACATTTGAAATCATATTCGCTACTGAGTAAAAAAAAAAAAAAAGAATGAAAATGAAAAATAATAAACAAAATAATGCAACGGGGAAGGAACAAAATTGCACCCCAGAAACCAGTGCACTGATTGATTGATGGGCGGGGAGAACTAACGCGTTAAACTCACAAGAACGATGGAGACGGACAAAACAGATGCCAGTGATGCAGACCCAGCTGAAAGCGAAACGCCATCAAATTCTTATGAAGCGAACCCCTGGCCATATTTAAGCTAGGGGTATTTGATTTCAAGCGCAAGAAAGGCAACAGCTTTATTATGCAAAGGTGTTCCTTCAATTAAAAGGTTGCTTTTAATTGAAGGAACACCTTTGCATAATAAAGTTGTTTTGAGATTTATATCCACTTGTCTTTTTTGAACTACGCTAGAATCCCCCATCCCGCTGTTTAAAAAAAGTAACTCAGTAATGAGCTACTTTTTACTTTTACGTAAGTAGATTTTTAGACTGGTAACTTTACTTGTACTTCCGTAAAATTTCACTGAAGTAACAGTACTTTTATTTTACAATCACCAGACTTTAATCCAGTTGAGCATGCATTTTTACCACCTAATGGGGACACTGAAGGGAGACACCCCCCAAAACAACTGAAAGAAGCTGCAGCACGTACCTGGAAAAATATCATAAACGAAGAATGCAACAGTTTGGTGACAACAGCGGGTTGCTGGTTTGACACAATCTTGTCTGCAAGGAATTTACTTTAATTTACTTGACGGCTATCTGTTGATGCAATTGCTGGCATTGCATTGGGAGGCTTCTCGGCTGCCATTTGTAAGGCGCAGGTTCACATCCCAGGAATCGCCCTACTGTACATCTAGCCAATGGGATTGAAGGGCAACCTTAAGGATGGTACTGTACCAAACCCAGATAAACATGCATTCATTGTGGGGACTCCTAGTGGAAGACAGTTTCAAGACTGTTTGTTCCTGGCCTTTATGGTAACATGGCACAAGGTGTGCTATATGTTCTAAGTTGTTTAACAAATCTGGCTGTAAATATCATCTCAAATTGATCCTGAGGCATCCAGAGAAGGACCTGCTCCAGCTGGATTCTTCTTCATGTTGGTTTGGAACTACACATGCTGCTCCTGAGCTCCCAGTGATCCAGACCCCCATCTGCCCTCTGCACCTGCTGACTCATCCCTGAGCTGAACTGGACTTTGTGTTAATTTAAATAACTTCTGTTATATCGAACTTTCATCTGCATAACACACATGATGTTATACAATTTCTGTTATCTGTTATCAGCCAGATGAGGATGGGTTCCCTGTTGAGTCTGGTTCCTCTCAAGGTTTCTTCCTATTGCCATCTCAGGGAGTTTTTCCTTGCCACTGTTGCCGTCACCCTTGGCTTGCTCATCAGGGACAGTCTCGTTATCTAGACACATTTTTCTTACACATATATACATTTCCATAAGTCTTCTTTTCATTTTCTTTTAATTTCTGTGAAGCTGCTTTGAGACAAAGGCCATTGTTAAAAGCGCTATAGAAATAAAATTGAATTGAATTGAATTGAGAAATTTATATTCCGCTCTCAAAATGATTTCACTGTTTTAAAGAAAACAGGAGCGTCACATACAGTTACACCATACTGTAGGTGATTGTTTGGTGTAGGAGGAAGGCAGCAGTTTATTATTTTTTTTTCTTTCTGAAAACCCTGCTGGTTTTCATTAATGATGGTCATCTCTAAGCACGTTCATACTTATTATTATTATTATGCATTTGTGTATTGAGCTTGTTGAATTCCGAATGATTTTAATAGCAGGTATTTACCTCCTAATCCGACACTTACAATGTCACAGATCACTTATTTGACTGGTAAAGGAAAAACTCTTTGTTTTCATGGTGAAGGCATGACTTTAAAGTGAAACTGTTTGAAAAAAAAAAAAACTGTTATAAGGAAAAAAATTCAGCAATGCAGTGGTGCTGTGTTTCCTGACAACATATAGTTCTGTTTTATGTTGCTAAACAACATGAGGCTACATTATAGCAGTTATAAATAGCCATTCCTTCACCAAAGAGACAGAAAGCGATCAGGGAGTGTAAAGTACTTTGTCTAGAGAACTTTCCCATAGAGGAAAACCTCCTGCGCCTTACAAACCCTACAAATTGATGTTTTTTTTATGTGTATAATCTGTCATAAACATTCCCAATAATGTTTACTGTAGAATCCATCCATCCATCTAGGAACCTCTATAGTCCAACTAACGGCCATGGAGGCCAAAGGTGACCATTGTATTTTTTTTTTCCCCCATTTTGCACGACCATTTTGGTAGGACCTCTTCAACATCTACACACTACAGGCAGTTTGGGGACACCAATGAGCCTAATCTTTGGACTGTGGAAGGAAACCGCAGGACCAGGAGGAAACCCAGCGAGCATGGGGAGAACATGCGAACATTTACATTTAGGCATTTGGCAGACGCCCTTATCCAGAGCGACTTACAGTACATGTGTATCTTATCCGAGCAGTTGCGGGTTAAGGGCCTTGCTCAAGGGCCCGACAGGGACAGCAAACTCCATGCACACGGACACTATATGGGAATTAAACCCAGGACCTGGAGGTGCAAGGCGACAGTGTTCGTATAATCAATATAAGAGCAGATTAACATAATAATAAGAATAATAAGAACAGTAATAATAATAATAATGCAGAATTATACAGTCTTACAAATAATATTCATGAATTGAACACAACTGTGCTGTAAGGAGAGTATAACAAATAAATGGAAACTTATGAATACAAAATACACATAAACAATGAAGAGTGTGTCACATACACTGTGGCTGATTATTTGGCATGGCAGTAACAATGCATCACTACTGGCCATGTGAAGCAAAACAGCATTTGATTATTTCTTTAAGAACATCCTGATGGATTTCATTAACAATGGCCCTCAGTTCGCAGGTTCATCCTTCTTTGTTATGGTGCAGAGACGAGGCATTTCTTAAGAGAAATAGGAGTCCCTCGCTTGATGAGTGCAGAAAGCACAGGCCTCTTATGATAACAGCAAATTAAGTTTCTTTTGCTCTGCTGAAGCCGGTAAATAATTAATTGGTTTGTTTCCAAAGTCGCCGCTTTCGCATGACAGATTTCCTCCAACTGGCCCAGACATTTGAGTGCTTCTTCCCTCACTGTTTCAACGCTGAATGTTGATCGCCTGTGCTGGCTGCACAGATTCGGGCTTCATTACGCACTGTACTAAACTATTGGCAAGTGTGAAAAACAGAGGAAGTTGGAATAGTAATAATGTGGAGAAAGAGAAGTGAGCTGAGAGACCATGAGTTCACCTTAGAGACAAACAGAGGAGGAGAAGTAAAATTGGGTCAGGCATGCTAGGAAGGTGGAGGGGGGCTGGTGGATGTAATGCTTATACTAATATGTGTAAGACAGGACAAGTAAATAAATGCGTGACAGGCTATTATGAGAGCAAGAAGATGTGTGTATACTGTATGTGCGTGTGGGATAGCAGGTCGCGGGAGACACTGAGTGGAGGAGACGCGCAGTGAGAAAAGAGGAAGCGAGAGGGTGAGAAAGACAGCGAATATGGTAATGACAGTAGTAATATCCTCTGTAAAAGAGTAGCCAGCTGATAAACACGTGTGACAAGTAATTACGAGAGAAAGGGTACATGGGCGAAGCAAGAAAAAGTGAGAAAACAAGGGCAAAAGATAGAGATGTGTGTGTGTGAGAGAGAGAGAGAGAGAGAGAGAGAGAGAGAGAGAGAGAGAGAGAGAGAGAGAATACTAACGATAGTAGTTGTTAGCAATTTTTCCAGTAAGAGTGTGTTGAGTTGATAAGTTAATGTGGCTTGCAGTAATGAGAGAGCGAGAGAGAGAGAGAGAGAGAGAGAGAGAGAGAGAGAGAGAGAGAGAGAGCTCAAATTAAGCCATGCAGTTCAATGTCTGCCCCAAATCTAATTCCACAGTCATGCCTCTGTCCACTTTAATAAAAACCCAGAAAGAAATGCAACATAATTCGATAAAGTCCGTATTACACCACATCTGAAGAAACACTCATTGGAAAACTAGATATTGTGGAACACATTAAGGACAGCGAATGCAAAGCATGTGCTAAAGTGTTCTGTTTTTGGATAATCCTAATATATTAAACCCATAAATAACAGCTTCAGCCGAATATTTCCGCAGCAAGATCACGAGCTTATTGAAAGCTTTGTACAAAATCATAATCTTCCAATAACAATAGGTTTATAATGTCTACATTAAATTGCCCTGTGCTTTAACAGAAGGGACGACGCGGCACGTTGTTTACTTTTGTGCTTCCAAGACCCTCTGAATATGAGTCATTCCCTGACCTGGGACGAACACAGCGAGACTGACGTGAATTAATCATGGCCTTTAGTGAAACGGGATCTCCAGCGGTGTCTCAGTCCTGTCATTGCAATCACTGCGTACATTAATACAACATGACAAGTGCACAAGCCCAGACTCGACCCTCAGCCATTCTCCATCTGCAGTTTTCTTTTCTTCCTTGCTCCAGTACTCGCTTTTTGTTCGTTTTATTTGTTTATGTCATGATAACGACGGTGAGATTGCTAGTGTGGAATTAGGAGGTACAAAGGCCAGGCATTACAACCAGTTAGAGTGACAAAAAGAAGGGCTTTCATTTTTGAAATCCTTTTTTTTCCACTTTTCCTATGCTTGTGTGTTGAATGAGTACACTATTAGGAATCACTGAGCTCTAGGACTATTCACTCACCTTCTAATCCTGTATTCAGGGTTAGGGGGCCTGGAGACTATCCCAGGAGACTTAGGGCACGAGGCAGGGTACACCCACACACACACTCACTACAGACAATTTGGAAATGACAATTAGCCTAATCTGCATGTCTTTGGATTGTGAGAGGAAACCGGAGTACCCGGAGAAAACTCACCAAGTACAAGGAGAACATGCAAACTCCATGCATACATCTATCCCAGGAGACGTGGGGCACAAAGCAGGGTACACCGTGGACAGGGTGCCGGGTGCCAAGCCATCACAGGGCACACGCACACACATTCATTCACGGACTACGGCAATTTGGGAACACAAATTAGCCTAATCTGCATGTCTTTGGACTGTGGGAGGAAACCGGGGTCCCCAGAGGAAACCCACCAAGCACGGGAGAACATGCAAACTCCATGCACCCAGAGACTGGAACCGACCCTGGCCGGGAATCGAACCCAGACCCTGTAGGCAAGGAGACAGTGCTAACCACTACACCACCCTGTCGCCTTTAGGATTATTCATGTAAGCAATATATTAGCGATATATTAAACTCCTATTGTACTCCTCACATATATGAGGGATGTTTCCCGTTAAACCATGACTTTTGATTGTGCAGAAAAACAGATCACATTCATGTAAAAACTCCCTTTATTTCTCTATATAATCCCCTGCTACACTAATGCACTTATCCCAGTGTTTCACTAGTGCTTGGATACCATCAAGGTAGGAAGTTACTGAAAATTGCTTGGTGGGAGGTCAGGACTTTAAGAGGGATGTGGCAATAATTCCCAGCTGAGTTCCCTTAATGTGCAAGTCGTGTGATGTGCAGTATGAGAGCGTGACTTTGGTGACCAAACCAGGCCGATTAACTCGAGAGCATTCCATTCGCTGATTGTTTACAGGAATGGCTGCAGTTGGCTTCCAGCAACCTAAACCGGGATCGTCAATCAAAGACATGGCCTTCTTTAAAGCATGTCTAGCATGTCAATCAAAGACACGGCCTTCTCCTCACTGTACTGTGCTTGAAATCTTCCATCAATCAGTAATTTTCATTAAAAGTCCCAGTTTGACTCGAATGTGCCTCATATATCATGGCATAACTCTTTTAATCTCTATTTTATTGTGCATTTAATGTTATATATACTATTACATCTTAAATGCTAGAAAGTATTACATTTGGCCCAAATAAATAACAGGCTATCTGCTTCTTCAGTTAACATTTTCAACATCGTCTATACAGCATTATCCTGTGTACAGGGTTGCGGGTGGGCTTGGAGCCTATCCCAGGACACGAGGCTGGGTACACCTTGGACGGGTGCTAATCCATCTCAGGGCACACACACATGCTTATTCACACACTACGGGCAATATGGAAATGCAAACTAGCTTAATTTGCGTGTCTTTGGATTGTGAGAGGAAACCAGAGTACCTGGAGGAAAGCCACCAAGCATGCAAACTCCATGCACACAGACCTTATCCAAGTAAAAAAAAAAAAAAAAAGGTATGCCAAGTATATTAAATCCTAGCATGCCAACGCATACTTAAGTGTACTTGCCCCAAATTAATGACTAGTATACTTGAAGTTTCTTATGTTTAAACAACTCATTTTGTATTTAAGTTGTAAATTGTACAAAAGCACTATTTTAAGTGTATTAAGTATACGTTTGTGTGCTAAAGTGGAACAGCTTTAAGTAGACTTAGTACACTTAAAGTATGTGGCTGTGTGTGTACTAAATGTACAGTACATACCTAACAGTAATTAATTAAATTAATATATATTTTAAACATGACATTATTAAGTATATATTTATGAAATATAAATGCTATAATGTATTAAAAGTACATTAGAGCAATTCTTAATGTGTTACAAATACAAGATTAATATACTCTGAGTATATTCCTATTGCAGGAGTAGCATGCTGTTATACTTCTGGCCAATTTCAAATACTAAAAAGTACACTTTGTGGTTAATACAAATGTACTTTATTATATCATATAGTACACCCAATCTTCTATAATACTGTATTGCAAATGTGTTACCAGTACATTAAAGGTGTTCAGGATAATTTACAAATGCTGAATGCATTTTCTACACTATAACATGTTTTTGAAACACATTACATCAGTTATTATGAGGCAGATTTTATTCATGAGTTCAACAGATTTGCACAAGGTTACAAAAAAAAAAACAGTACTATAGTTTATTTGTGCTCAACAAAACGTCAGGTTGTCTTACAAACACACAAACTAAAATGTAAACTGTTGTCTAAACAAAGACAGACATTAGTATTAGAATATACAGGTACAGTATTAGTTCAAACCTGGTGTGTTAATTCTAGCTGTTACACAGAGACTGAAAACAGGGTGAGAGCTACGGAGCATTATACCAGAAGTGAAGTACATAAGATTTAGCAATAACACATTAGACAATACATTCTATAGTTTAAACTGTATTTACTTAATTTCAAATTACATAATAAAATACATTAAAATTGCCTTATGCAGATGAAAATACAATAATAACGATATGAAGTAATGCATGCAATGGTCCAGCTTCCAGCCGTGAATTCAAACTAGGAGCGGAAGAACTGGGGAGTCAATCAGAAAACAGACAGTCCGAATCTGCCCGCCTCCAGTTTCTGATTGGCTGATGTTGCGCCGATTCTAGTCTTTGGTTGGCTAGAATAGTTGCAGAGTTCTAACGCTGGTGCAGTTTGTGCAATTCATAAAGGGTAGCATTATGATATTGAGTGCACAGAAGAGACAGAGTTTAAACAAAAAATTATCTAGAATGCTCAAAAGTGATTTTCGCGTAAAAAGTGCGTAAAAACGAGTTTGAGAGCGTGTGCGTACGCGCGAGAGAGATTCAGCATGCAAGAACGAATCTGAAAGCTCGCGCGCATGAGAGAGTAGTGCACTAAATACAGTGGAACCTCGGATTGCGAGTAACATGATTTACGCGTGTTCCGCAAGACGAGCAAAGATTTTTGAATAAATTTTGACTTGAAAAATGAGCAAGTCTTGGTTTACGAGTGCCGAGTATCATGCGCTCTTATTTTGACACCGAGCGTCAAGTGATCACAACCGAGCCAATGATTTTTCTCCCCTGCTGGGTCTTAGTGCTTGTCTCTTACTGGTATAATCAACATCTCCCTCTCCCTCCTATGTGTGTGCGCATGCGTAATTTGACACCGATACATGCACACACTCTCTCGCCTTTACACCCCCTTCCCTGGCTTCATACACGCACACAGAAACTCTGCTCTGTCTCGATTCTTTTCAAAGGTAAAGTGCTCGTTCATTTGTTTGTTTTTTTGTTTTACTTTACAGCAGTGATTCCGTTAGTATGCGCTCACACGAGTGTCATTAGAGAGTTTTTTTTTCCCTGTTAAAACAGTGTTTCCGTTGTGTGTGCGTTTGTTGTGAAACCTAAAAAGTGAGGTGGGAGGACGTAGGAGGAGTTTTACTGTTTAAGACGAGGCGAGGGAAGGGTCTAATTCCACACACACACACACACACACACACACACACACACACACACACACACACAAATACATGGTGCCTGTGCACACAAACGGAAACACTTATTTGTCTGGATTTATTTTAACTTTTTTTTAAGGTAAAGTGCAGGTTAATTTGTTTTATTTTTACTTTATGTATTGTATTCATTATTTTTTATTCATTTATTGTTTTGGGCTGTAGAACGAATAATTTGAGTTTATATCATTCCTTATGGGAAAATTCGATTTGGTTCATGAGTGTTTTGGAATACGAGCCCACTTCCGGAATGAAATATGCTCATAATCCAAGGTTCCATTGTATAAACATAAATAAGTACATATGAATACGTACATTTAAATTGAAAAACAAAGTTTAAATAAGTGTGCTTTGGAAATTATACCAACCTTTCACTTCACTTATACTTCAAAATATATTTTCCTATAACATATTTTCGGAAAGTACACTATAATACAATTATTTTTAAGTATGTTTAAAGTTTAATTCCAAAATTTGGTAAAAACATGATGTTAGTATACTTTTTATATATTGACTAATAGTACAACTTTTTGTTAGTATATTTGCAATGTACTATCGAGGATTTCAAAATATTTGTAATATACTAAAGTGTTTTTTTTCCACTGGGGTAGGCAGGAATTGACCCAGTACCCTGGAAGTGCGAGGCCACAGTACTAATCACTAAGCCATGATAATGAACATTCCCTTTGTCCAAACTAAAAAGGAAACAAAAGAAAACTGAAAACACAAAACTAACATCGCTCCGTCTTCTCTTCGAGACCGGACGGGACTCTAAAAAATAAAAATAAATTTACAATCCTCTTTGTGGCGTTTGCCCTTACAGAGGATTTATGTGTGTGATTTAACTTGCACCAATCACATAGCGTGCTGCACTTTCTCTCTCGGTCACGCCGGCTTGTTGTGAGGACTAAGGCTGGGTCTTTTGCCGTCGATCTTCGAAGAGCACTTGTCTTTGCCTTGGTCCTGATACCTTTACCGATAATGATCACATAAGGGCCCTTAAATAGACACGCTGCCAGGTGTGACACATTCGCATGATTGCATTTGCTGACCGCGCCACGGCCTGTTCAGAACTTTGCTAGCAGCTTGCAGATCTGCCCGTTCTGAACAGTGCAGAGTATTTTTGCGCGGTTCTGCCCCTCCAGTCATTACATCCTGAAGGGGTTTATATAAGAAGACCCTTTTAATGGGTTCTTCAGAATAGAACCTAGAATCCTACAGTAGATCAACCCATAGAGTAATGGACATTCTAAACTACACTGGAACAGATATTTTCGGATAATTTCACAATTATGAGGATATCATGAAAAGATCAACAAAAACCCATTCCAGTACCAGAGAGCCAGAGAGGATATTCAATTAAACGATAAATCTGAAAGGAATAAAAGAAAAAATCATACTGAAGGCATCAAATGATAAAATGATTATCGATAATCGAAAATGATACGATTTACCATTTGAGGGATCAGATTTATGCCCTTTTATGTCATTTCATGCCCTTCAGTCCTTCAAAACAAAGGAACAGAAAACACCATGTATCTACAACGCCTTGCATAGCAGAGACAGAGCCACTCATTTTACACATGCAAGAAATAGAGATTTCATACCCACGCATTATTTCACACCCACACACTACCAACTCGTGTCACACCAGTTTAACGCTCCATCCGTCACGCACTGCTCATGCACCATCAAATTTAACATTCTCTCCTCTACTTCTTACACTCCTATTACACCTTCCTTAATTGTTTTGCTGACCTCCATGGAATAAATCCCTACAAAATGACTGGGGCTTGAAATGAAAGTCCAATTTCTCTCTTTATAATTCCATTTCAGAGAAAATGCGAATTGGATATGAGGAGTCATTTGTCAGGGCTTGGCATTTGTGCGTGTGTGTGTGTGTGAGTGTTTGCGTATAATAATATTCAGTCAACAACAAAGCTCATAAACCTAGAAAACTATTGGCACCATACAGGTTGCAAGGCAAAACCAGCAGGAGCAGACGGAGAGGACATTGTCTTTTACATATTCTTGGCTTGTTTTAAGTATCTTGGAATCTAGTATTAAAAATGTAACTTCAAATGGTAGAATTAAATCAGAATTTTTCTTTCAATCCCAAAATTCCATTTAACGTCATTTCTTTCATGCAAATATCCCAAGTAGAAATATACAATTAGGCGGCACAATGACTAAGTGGTTAGTACTGTCGCCTTGAACCTCCAGAGTCCGGGTTCGATTCCCGGCCAGGTTTGATTTCAGCCTCTGTGTGCGTGGAGTTTGCATGTTCTCCCCGTACTTGGTGCAGTTCAAAGACATGTGGCGTCCCCACATTGCATGTAGTGTGGGAACGTGTGTGTGTGTGTGTGTGTGTGTGTGTGTGTGGGTGTATCCCCGCCTCATGCCCAAAGTTCCCTGGGATAGGCTCCAGGCCCCCATAGCCCTGTATACAGGATTAGGCAATATAGACAGTGAGAAAGAAATATACAATTATTAAAATCAGTATTATTCCAACAGATAACACCTGGGTCAAGTGACACTTTCTGAGATAAGTGCTGAGTTCAGAAGACGCTACACTGGAAGTTCTCGCCTCCATTTTTCCAATTAAGCTCACTCGACAGGCTGTGTCATACCATTTCCAACATGACTTCCCAGAAAGATACTGAGCTACTACGTCAGTTATGACATTCTAATCCAAGGCAGTCCAGAACGTGTCATAACACTACATTATGTCAAGACAAATGTCACTTGACTCATGTTATGTATCTGCCTAATATCAAAATTGTCAAATAGTCTTAATGACATTATGTCAAGGGGTTTTTACTGGCTGTATTCAGAATTGGCAAGTAAAATAGGAGATTTAGGCTGAATATATCCAGCAGTACTTTTACCTTGAATGCAGAAATTTTAAAGTTACAAATGCATAATTAAGCAGATTTTTTTTTGGGATGCCTGGTTGTAAAAAAAATGTTACTTGCAGAATACTTTCTTTAGTCCAGGCATCCAAAGTAATAATATCCAGAGTAATAACATCCAGATTAATGGTTTTAAGAGCCTGCTTTTAATTCCAAAACTGCAAAGTAAAAAGCAGTGTTGTTTTATTTGGTGGTAAAGATTTTTTTAATGCTGTTTAATGCAATATGAAGAAAAATAAAAGCAAAATGACAAAAGAAAAACAACAAAATTAAAAATGACGATTATGTAAAACTGGTAGGATGCATCAGTATTCCAATAAACATTTAACAATCCAAGTTGTTGTTGTTATTGTTATTATTATTACTACTACTACCTTCATTTAATTTAGCAAATATGGCACCTTCGTTATTGGGCTGCTAATAAAATATCCCTTCATCCAGTGCATGCTATGGTTTACATAATAAACTAGAAATAGTTATGGCAGGCATGGTGACCAGACGCAACCTTTGTTTTAACATGCACAGCATTTTAGTCCTCTGTCTCACATTCTGCAAGATGAGACGATGTATAACATATAGGAAACTAAAGTAAGAGTTTTTTTTTTTTTTTTTTAAATCAAGGTCATCAAAACATAATGTGTTCACAGGGTTTATGCTATTTTACTATCCATTCCAGCCACCAAATTCTTAAGATATCACCAATTATTTCTCTGCATTCTACTGACTCAATATTCTGGCTAGTTATTCATTTCACTCATATTAACTCCAGTTATTGAGATAGGCAAGTTTCACTGAACAAACTAATAACAAAAAAGCAATTTTTATTTTTTCCTCAAATGGTATTATTTGTTTTGGGGTGTTTCCCTCCGAAACCAGGGATTTCAGAGTAACATACCTTGGTTACATCAAACTGTCAGACACTGGAGCTGAAATTAATGCTGCCAATATCACAGCAGAAAAATCGACTTAAGTTCAAGGACAGAATGGCGCATAACTGAGGACATGCCTTTGCTTTTGGCAAACTCTAGCCATGCACTCAGGTACTGCGTATCTATCCAAATAGCACGAAAGCCTGCAGGCACATCTGAGGTCTGAATACCGAGTTGTGCATTTTTGTAGTTTTCAGTATGTACTGTATACGTGTAACTCAACTCAGAGTACCCTTGCGTTAAGTTGCCAAATGTGTACTTGTAGCTTTATAAACGATGCTCTTTAGGCAAATGTTTCACTACTTCAATTTATGCTTGAAAGACAAACCATCCCAGTTCCTTTTTACCTACTCTCATTTCCATTACAAAAACCTGTGAATCTGCTTACGTAACAACTTTACAGTCGGTTAGGAATATTCACCTCATGCATTCACACGTGTCGTTCTGATTCAAATGAGCATAAAAAGCCAGAATGCACTTTAATGTTTCCCAAAGCGATCTTTTTAGGACATGGCCCCCTTAGACGGTACAGTTCTGAAGATCAATCATGCTCTGCCTGTAGGCTAGCCACATACTGAGATCCCATCTCCATGCCTCAATACTACGATTAGCACAACGGGAAAGTGGATGGCACACCACATAATGTCTGACAATGATCCCTGGCCTTCTTCCACTTTACAGGATGAGCTGAAGACAGGAGCAGAATAGCATCACACCTCCTGCTGAGAAACATTACCATACACTCACTCAAGACTGCTCTGAAGGATCGAGCCATTTTGCAGACATATTGTGTGTAATACATTACTTTATCAGTAGGCTGGTGTGGAACAGGCCTGCTGTCTTCAGACTAAATACATCACCACTATGTGTCGGCTTTGATTACTCATCTCGAAGACTAGAGAAGAAATAGACAGTGCAAGAAAAGTGGACAAACGGCTAATGTTATTATTAGTTTTTATGAAGCTTTTAGCAAAAAAAAAAAAAAAAAGGGTTTTGTCATGGAAAATTTGGCACATTACTGTAATACCTTTTTTTTTAGTCCAGTGGCAAAAAAAAACACTGTGGAAACTTACAGAAAGAGATTTTTTTTTTTAAATCTCAGGCCACTAATATCTACCAGTGTGATTCAGGTGCTAAACAGGGACGTAAAACTATGACGCATTTTATAAAACTATTTAATAATCAATCTTTAATCAATCCTCAGAGTATTCACAGACGGTATTTCTAAAAATCACAAAACATCTCGATCTATAACGAATCATGCTGTGATTGTGGCTGGGATTACACACAAGACCAAACACAAGCTGCCCAGCAGGAACCCTAACAAACATACAGTACAGTTGTAATTAGGTTGTGATGCTCTTCACTCAAAACACAACATTGGGGAAACCTGCTTTTGAAGGTTAGAATGAATTTGATAAAATGACCCTGAAATAACGTTGAACGAATTGCTGCAACATCCATCCACAACAACTCAAATCACGAAACAACAGAATATTAGCATTTATTTCTAGCAGTTAAACATCCATTTCTACAGCGTCGGCTTTTACCGTACAGATTCCAGACGCTCACTGCTGCATACCTGTACATCCCTGACATCCTCAAACTGCTGATGCCTTTTTTTTTTCTTTCCCTTTCCGATTTATTGGTTTGGTAAATTGCAGTCGTCTAGAATTTTTCCCCTTGGAGAAGTTATTTTGTGCGGCTTGTTGTTTGACAAAGCAAGATATGTGCATTTACTCAGCAGCCGGTTCCCTGGTGCACCAATGAACAGCATTCCCACTATATAAAATACAGTACTGTTCAAAAGTTCAAAAGTCTTGAGCCATCCCTCATTTCTAACTATTTTGCTTCCAAACAGCCAGGCTTTGTTGTATTTTTGATATCGTGTTGAGGAATAGTTCTCCAGGCTTTTTGGTTCACATTTTTTGGGCAAGTTTTCAGCTCTCATTTTCAATCCAGTCCCGGCACCTGAGCAGTTTAAGAGGAATGCGTTTTGTTTGTTAAGCTACACAGTGACCTATGAATCATTCAAGCATAAAAACATCCAACTTAGAGCATGAACCAGTGAGAAACAGGGGTAGATGATGACAGGTGATTGATGATTGGCCGGTGACGAGAGGGGAAATGAGGTTGCTGCTGAGGTTGTTACATAAACAACCAATTTTTAAACTGCATCTTTAGGCACTTTGCAGCCTATCACAGTAAAACCTTTGCTTGCATTTTTTATTTAATATACATAATTTCATTTCATTTCATTTAATATGGAAAAGTGAGCGGTGACTCAAGACTTACCAGCCCAAAGTCTGTACCCATTACCAAATTAGCATTGCCACAATATTTTGAAAACCAAACTGCTGGATGAAGACAAAAGACATGAGCATCATACCCACAATATAACACACAATAACAAATGATCTCCAACAGATTTATTAAAAATAAATCTTCAAAAAAAAAATTTAATCAAATTTTAACAGGTTTTTTTGTTTGTTGTTGTTGTTGTTCTCTCCAAATCAGTTTTAACACAAATGGATTGTTCAAAAATCTTTGCCATATATTCATATAAACAGTGGATGCCATCATTTTTGGCCAACTGAGATTACGTATACAATAACACTGCAATGCTTTTAGTGACAAATAATTGTTGATAAATAACTTTTGCAGAATAAGGCAGTATTGCTATATGATCCTGTTGCAGCTGATGATGATGAGGATTATTATTATTATTATTATTATTATTATTATTATTATTATTATTATTATGTATTCATATTTCATAAAGTGAGAAATTTACACTTTTTTAACCACATAGTCAAATGCTGATTTTTAAACATTATAATATATCATATTTGATTTCACACCAGTTAAATGCTGCCTTTTTTAAATGATGGGTAAATAATGTTTATTCAAGGCTAAATTATTACAGACTAGAGATTTAACATGACAGTCATTTCACTGGCATGTTTCACTGTCATGCACAAACATCTGTTGCCATTTTTAAGCAGATTTTGGCTTTATTAGTTAATGGATATTAAGCAATGCAACAGGGTTAATTAAATTTTAATTCAAGACAAAAATAACATATTATTGTACTTGTTTATATCAGTCAGAGTGCTCAGTGCTCGTTCTTATTAATTAGATTGTATGGATGGTGAATAAATGAGATTTGCATATGCAGCAAAGCGTGGCATTTACTACATCTTAGAATTTTGGTGAACATATCTGTATGTACGACGAGAGAGAGCGAGAGAGAGAGAGAGAGAGAGAGAGAGAGAGAGAGACTCATTTCAGTAGACAGGTTCTTGTGTACGGCTAAGATGAACGCATTCGGCTTTCAACAACTGAATGCTCATTCTTATTCATCTTGAAGTCGATTTTTTCCCTCCTGATGTATGGTCCACCCACACAGCCTTTCTGATTTACAGAAGAAAAAAAAAATTTAATGTCTTTTATCATATACCCAGCTGACAGGATCCAGTAGGTTGGACTCCTCAAAGGCTTTCTGCTTTGTAAAATCACTATGAACAAACTCATCCATTTATCAGAAGAATTTCATGCTGAAAGCCAAGCATGTGTCAGAGATGCTGACCTTGACTGCTAAAGCCCTGACCGAAGAGGCCGTGAAGTCCTCAGTGGCTGCTGAAGCTCCATCTTTTATCCCCACTGCGTTCTCTGAGAAAGCTTCAGTAATCACTCACTAGAACAAAAAAGATCTGCAATCTCCTCTACCATGACCTGGGCACCAAAAGTGCATGCACACACACATACACACACACACACACACACCTACACACACACACACACACACACATACACACACATATACACACACACACATATCACACGCTCATAATCAAACAGTGAGTCAAAGCTCCAGAGGGAGAAGAGGCGAAGGTGGCAAGACATTTCTCTGTAACACATACGTCAATAGGACCCAATTAAGGATGATGATACATGTATACTCTCTGCTGCTTCATTATATAACCGGTGCACACAACGTGCGACGTGAGTGTATGCAGGTATTTTTGTCTGTACAGTATATGATTATTAGTACATAGATGTAAACCGAGACTAAATTAAACCATTTTGCTCATCCATTTTTCTTTTTACGGCAGACCTACCTCATCATGACCCAAACCAGAATACACACACATACACACACACACAGCAGCTGGGAGTTTTGAAAAGCGTTACTCCCAAAAGCCCAACGCAATTGCCCTGTTATTGTCTACTCATCCACTGCTCACTGCTCAGAGGTGTGTGTGTGTGTGTGTGTGTGTGTGTGTTTGATTCTAACAAAGAAGGACATGCACCAGGATTTATTAGAAAGAATAAGTGCATGCACAAAGTTTATACCCTGCTTCTCGCTGCCTATGACGAATCTGTATGCGAAGGTGTGTACACCACGGTGCATGTGTGTGCGTCTTTGAAGATGAAGGGTGCCTTAAAAGGTGATAAGGGCATGTGTCTAAATCTTTCAGATGACATGTCTATTTATAGCCACTATCCAGTCCTCTGTTTGCCTGATCCAGGCACTATTTCAGGAGAACCTCCGAACCATCTCTGGAATTCTCTTTGAACTCCCTGAGACTGAAAAGCTTAAAGCATGCAGTGTTGGATCTTGCATGATGTGGCATTGCTGATGTGGAGATAAACTTGCACATTCGTTATGCTTTTGGTGGAATCTGACATACTGCATGGCAACAGGGAGGTCCCCGTCACCTCTCACAACACTGCCAAACATCTTAATTAACAGATGTTCTATAAAACCTGTTTTTCCTTGCTCTTCTTTCACATCATTTATCACTTGAAATGTAGGGGGAATCATCTCATCACTTTATCCGAGTCAGAGATGCACTGAATCAGGAGCTTTTTTTTTTTTTTTTACTCACTATCCCTGTGAGCAGCAGTGGTTTGTGAATTTGGTCATGAAGAATAACATTATTAATAACACAGGTTGGTTGGTTGGTTCCATCAACATGCCGCCAAGCATATTGGGCAACGGACATACATCCACCGTTTCTGGTGAAGTTATTTACAGGGATGGGTTTGTCAGCTCGATGCCGTGTTGCATCTAAGCACTTTGGTGGGGGGAGGGGGGGAGGAGGGGGGAGGAGGGGTTGGGGCAAAAGTGGGTCCAAAAGTGGCAACCCAGCAGCGTTGGGGCTTGAACCACGGACCTCCTAGTCCACAATCCAAAACTTGAACCACCAAGCCACCCCTGCCCCTATTAATAAAACAGACTAAAAAAAAATGTATGCTATAGAATACGGTGAATCAATTTTTTAGGCTAATCCTAATATAAGCAGTTTTGAGTCAACAACACTCAGTCATCCAGCATATAGTATCTAGCATATATTCTTCTTGTGTTTCTTTTTTTTTTTCTTTCTTTCTTTAAATAGCCCAAGCTTGCAACCCCATACCCTTCCCCACACCCAGTGTGATCCTTGGCCAATGGGACTTTAGTAGCTATTGTTTTAGTTCCTATTTTTAAACACGTGCTGCAAGAATAACTCCATGGAAAATGGTGTAATATCAAGAAAACTGAGCAACTTCATGGAAAATTGGCTTAAACATCGATCATCCATAACATTACAATGCAAACCATTAAGCCCAGTATTGTGTAGGGTTCCCTGGTGCCACCTGGCCAGCTCTCGGCAACCAAGATGCCCAAACCTGTTTCAGTACTACAATCCCCTGTGTACAAACTGAGGGTCATAAAGACATGGTTTGTGAAGATTGCTGTAAAGCCAGAGTGGCACCCAGACAGCGCTGAGCTCGACCATACTGGGATGATCTTAAATGTTGAGTGTGTAGCTGGTCTCCTCACCCAACATCAGTGCAAAACCCACAGATCCCAAGTGAACCCACTGACACATTTGAGTGACGACATAACTAGCATTTCCTTAGATATTTTACTTTTTCTTCTAGTTCTGCACACACACAATAAAAAGTGTTTCAATGATATTAGTTTTACCAAATGAATACAGATGGCAAGAAACATACAGTATATACCAACCAGCTATAACATTAAAATGCAAAACTTTATGCCGTTATGCCCAGTATTGTGTAGGTACTTCTTGTGCCTCAGGGGGCAAATCTTAAATCTTATAGGGTGACTCGACAAGAAACTGGTGGTGTCTATCTTCGGGATGTTAGCGGCAGATCTTTTGAGTGCTGTTGGTTGGAGGTGGGGCCTCTGTGGATTAGACTTGCTTGTTCCTGAGCGTCCCGTATATACTCGCATTATTGTAGCACGCATTAGACATGAACAGAACAATATGGACATCAACTGTTAGAACACCCATGACATGGAATAATACATATAGTTGAACCACATAAGGAATGTACATATATCACCACATCAGTTGACGGACAGTTTTTTTTTTTATTGACCCACCACTTTAATGTCATGTTTGCAGCTAAATTTACAAAACTTTCCTGACATAGCCGCCCCCGTAATACTTGGTCCTTGGGATCTATGCAAAACTCTTGTGCTTTCCTGGCTCAGTGGGAAAATCCCCACAGTCATTCTCGAAAATAAAGTACAAAGCCTTCCCAGAAAAATGGCTGTTATTATAGAAGCAAAATGTGATTGGTCAGGTCTCCACATATAGTGTATAAAAACTCACACAAACACTCACAATTAACATATCATACTTACTGTATTACCATACCACCTAACATGTTTTTAGGAGGGGGGGGGACCAGAAAAACAAACGGAAGCCTATACAAACACAGGCAGAGCCTGCAAAACTGGAAAGGAAATTCATTTGCACTGGAAATAGCCCAAACACAATGGATTAACTATACAATATTTCTTATGGTGGAAGCTAATTTGCACTGGAAATACCCCAAATACAGTGTATTCCAGAGCAAATGAATTTCCACCTTAACAATTACACATCTGCAAATGATGGCCTAGAATAGCACGTTGAGTACTGCTCCTATAATTTCCAGTTACTGTACATGCCTGATTACTTCATTGCAAAGATGGCACTGAAATATTAAGGCAAAATGATGATGCTTTTAAAACAAAACAATTCAGTATATTTTCTGCATGCTGATTACTGCAGATTAGAATTTGCGTCAATCAAACTTACACATAAACACTATTTTAGCTGAATGCACACATTCCTATTTGCCCTTAAAGCCCAATAGCACAAAAAGTGACATAATACTGTAAATCCCACATAGAGTGGTGTGTTATTAATAAATAAGCATATGCTGTAAGGTGCCATGATTTGCATACATTTGCATATGTTTTACTGCAAGTGTTTTTAAAAAAAAAAAACGTGTCAGAGCATCTTAGGATAGCGAGTCATCAAGATGTCATCCAGTTTCCTGATAATGTATTCAAACATGAGCCCTCTGGATAATTTTCCTTTGAATAATACTCACATTTTTTCAGTCAAATCACAGCCAACTCCATCTCCATCTTCTGGAATTTTAGTCCTGGTTTGTGTTCACAGTTAAGCACGTTCCCATAAATTCTCAATGAATTAGTACATATTAGCCCGTAATGCATACTGAAAGCGGATTTTTATCTCTTTAGGAAAAAAAAAATGCTTTCTTGCACAACACTCCGAAATGCTCAGATATTGCTGTTACATTGCCAAAGCTTACTGGAAATATGACTGCTTCTTGATTACTTCTTTAAAAGAATGTTACCGCTAACATCAGTCCTCTGTCATGCAGAGAGTGTGCTCACTTACAATTTTGCCTAAGAACACAGCCATGAACGGACAATTGTACAAAAACACCCTGAGCAATGCCTTTTCCAGCATGATGGAGCACTTTACCAGAAGACGAAACGGATAACTAAGTAGCTCGGAGAACAAAACATCAAAATTTTGCGTCCACAGCCAGGAAATGCCGCAGACATTAATCCTGTTCAGAAGTAGTAGTCAATCATCAAGAGACAGATGGAAAAACTAAAACTTGGAAATTCTAATAAACTCCAAAAATTGATTGCAAGAATGGACAGGGTGTGGCCAAGAAATTGATTGACAGCTTGCCAGGCCGAATTGCAGAGGGCGTGAAAAAGAAGAGCCAATACGACAAATATTGACTCTTTGCATAAACTTAATGTAATTACACTATGTAACACAATTTTTGTTCCTGGCTTCTAAGTGTTCTATTTCAATTGCTTATGTCTAAAGTATCATTAAGCACAAACTTTGCTTTCATGACAACAGGACGAAGAAAACTCGTTTTTTTTTTGTGTGAAAATAAACAAATTTTTTTTTTCATTTTCGTCATTATGATCAGGTAAAAACAAAAATTGCACAAGGAATAGACAAACACAGTCGGAAACCACTCAACAAGGTTCAGAAATGCATAGATTTTCTAGATTTACGATTGTACTGTGAATCACTTTCTCGAAGTAGCCCCCAAATGTAGTCCCCCATCATGTTTTCGTTATACTGTCCTTGGTAACGACATTCAAAGTCCAGTATATCTTGATGAAAGCGCTCGCCTTGCTCCTCAGAGTAAGCGCCCATGTTCTCCTTGAATTTGTCGAGATGCGAATCAAGGATATGGACTTTCAGAGACATTCTGCATCCCATTTTGGCGTAATTCTTTATGAGAGTCTGCACCAACTCCACATAGTTTTCAGCTTTGTGATTACCTAGGAAGCCATGAACAACTGCAACGAAACTGCTCCAAGCCGGTCTCTCCGTCCTGTTCAACAGCTTTCCGAAATCCTCACATTCTATGATCTTCTTGATCTGTGGTCCGACGAAGATACCAGCCGTGACCTTAGCCTCGGACAGCTTTGGAAAAAGATCTTGGAGGTATTTAAATGCCTGTCAAGAGCAGTGACAAATTGCTTAATGAGGCCTAACTTGATGTGCAGCGGTGGCATAAGCACTTTATGAGATTCTATCAGCGGCTCCCACTTCACATTGTTCTTCCCAACAGAAAACTCGGTCCGTTGTGGCCAGTCCTTTTTGCGATAATGCGCCTTAGTGTCACGGCTGTCCCAGAGACAGAGGAAACAAGGAAATTTCGTGAAACCTCCTTGAAGACCCATGAGGAATGATACCATTTTGAAGTCACCGATGACCTCCCATCCGTAGTCGTCATACTTTAATGCACTCAGCAACATTTTGACACTGGTGCATCCTCTTTGAGATGCACAGAGTGGGCCATCGGGAGAGACGGGTAGTTGTTTCCATTGTAGAAACATCTGGACAACTCTAGCAGTTCAGGAATATTCTAGGAGGAAGCTCGGCATTGAAAGCGAATCGAGAATTTTCTCGAAAACACGCAATTTCCAAAATTTCCCTGTCCCGGTCACAGAAGCAAAGTTTTTTCTGGAATAACAGCGATTTCCTTTCTGTTCTAGACCTAACGGGTTAGGAAAACACACTTTCAACCCAGGAATAGAACAAAAGTGAAAATTTGTTACATAGTGTTATCAATAAAAGCCTTCGACACTTATAAAATGCTTGTAATTATACCACAGTAACATCTAACAAAATGATCTAAAAATACCGAAGCAGCAGATTTTGTGAAAATGAATATTTGTGTCATTCTTAAAACTTTTGGCCACAGCTTTATTAGTAGCCTAATGTTAGTATTATATATTTTACTTAAAATAGATGTTACTGCACAATAATAAGGACTGAAGAAATGTTTAGTGAAGCAAGCTGTATGCTGAAAAATGTGGCTATGGAGTGGGTGAGCAGTTTCATTACCTCCTGTCCTCTCAGATTCAGCATGTGACTCTAGATGGATAACAGTACATTTGGCAGTATTTCGATAGCAGAGTTTTCACTACAGATGACCATGTTGTTTGCAGGAACACAGTATGCCACAGCACACGCAAAATAGTTAGCAAGAACAGAGACGTAGATCATTAATGTTAATAAGTCTTAAAGACGCAGCAACAGGTTTTGTTTCATGCTAACTAATAGTGCGGCATTGCAAAATTGAAAAATGTAAAAATAGGTACTGAGACCCCACAAGCATGCATAATAAAACTCGGCGGGGAAAAAAAGTAGTGAAAGAGTATAAAAAACAGCGAAGTTAAACAGGCAGGATTAAAAAAATAAAATAAAAAAACATTAACCAAGGTATTCTTGACTTACAGTAACATCATTTTATGCCTGCTGCACAGTATTTCCAATATCATGATAAGAGTTACAGTGACCCTGAGTGAATTAATACAAATGCCTGTGCAAAAATATGACCATATCTAAATTTCATTCCTGTCTTTGTTTTCTCCTGCACTATTTTAGACCTCATTGTCCTTAAGTGGGAGGTTTTTTTTTTTTTCAGTTTTGCAATCTTGCTAAGATTTCCAACTGTTTTTATTTTATTATTTTATTTAAAGGAATCGTGCTGAGCACAACAATGATGCCTTCAGCAGGAACCCCTTCCTCATGCCATGCAGCTAAGAAATGATAGAGCCATAAATATAGAAAGGACTCTAGTAAATGAAGGAAACTGTTTAATACATAAAGAAAAAGAAATAACTAATTAATGATTAAAAATGGCTATGGGTTTATCTTTTTTTTTCTTTTCTTAATCTGGGAGAAACAAATGCTTGTTAATCCATAACACTTTAACATATAAGGAATGAGTACAACCAGGTCACAAACCTATTAATGTCTGATTGATGTACTGTACTTTTCAAAAAAAAGATGCAGACTTCAAAAATGTCATGTTTTTTTTTTCCCTGTTTGGTTCATATCTGCAGGCAGCACAGTGGTTTAGTGGTTCGCACTGTCGCATTGCACCTCCAGGGTCTGGGTTTGATTCCCAGCCAGGTTGGTTTCCTGCCACTGTGTGCATGGAGTTTGCATGTTCTCTCTGTGCTTGGTGGGTTTCCTCCGGGTACTTTCTCCCACATTTAGTGTTCCTAAATTGCCCGTAGTGTGAGTGTGTACAGTATATGTATGTGCCATGGGATGAATTGGCACCCTGTCCAGGTTGTACCCAGCATAAGTCTCCTGAGATAGGCACCATTATACCCCCGCCCCAGACCCTGTATACAGCGCAAAGCGGTACAGACGATGAGTTGTTCAGAGTGAGTGAGTTCATATCCGAAACATGCTATGCGAATTCATATTCTTTTCATTTCTTTAATTCAAACATTTATAAGGAAAAGTTCCATTTTTAGTCCAGCATTATTCTCACTGAGCCATCTCAGCTGAAAGACTCTCTGGGGGAAATAAAGGCTTGTTTCTTTTGAGAGAAATCTGAAAGGAGAGAGACTTCAGATTTAAGGGACAGGCTAGCGTTTATTGAAATATATGGATCGCTGTATGCAAGAAACACAAGGTTTGTTTCACAACCAGTTCTACTCTGGTACTGTACATCCACCAATGTTTACCCAACTACCATAAAAAAAAATCTGTGCAAGCATAGGCTTCTGTATTATTATATAAAGCTGCTGACAGTCATGGGTAATTGAATAGATGAAGGAAATAAAGCTGTAGAAATGAATCCTATCTGCAGGTTTCTCCATCTAAAGTCAGTAGACCCTGCTGTAAGTGATGTGAGCTCTTTGGACAATTACAGCGGGTCTTCTGTAGATGAGGGGATATTAATTATGCCATGTTATATGACAGATAAAGCGCCAACCCCTATGCCAGGACATCCGGCTTCAGAGTCTGCATAGTACTGGGTTATTAATCATACTCTTACATCTGGCTTTGAGTAATTACCCTACCCGAAAACACACACACACACACACACACACACACACACACACACACACACACACACACACACACACACACACACACACTAACCCACACAGCGCATTAATATATAGAATAACCAAATTCCTATGCAGCGCACAAGAACGGTGAAAAATAACGAAGGAAATGCAATATTCACTATGCGAAAGTTTGACAAATGTCTTTAAAGAACTCCCGCGCATTCCAGTGACCGCTAAAGTGAGGGGACTATTTCGGAAGGTGTTAGCAGGGTCACGCAAACCTCCTGTTTGGGGAGGGAGCAGAATTGTCTGAAGCTGATGAAATCTTCCAATGTCCTCATTCATCAAAGCCCAGACCACATATTAATTATCCTCCACCTTCAGCCCTACAGTAGAGGACACAGTCACAACCCCCCCCCCCCCACCCCGCAACACACATTCACTCACATACACTAGGCCAAGCAAACATCCACTTCTGCTCTAGCTTAAAGAATGATAGATGACGGACGTGCCGAGCCCATACAAAACATTGATTTACATCTGAATCTGTTATTCCCACAAACACATGGAATTGCCTCGGGCTCAGAGTTGCCTATCCGGTGACTTTCAAAGTCACACAAGAGTCAAAGAAAGCCTCCAAACTTGCACACTGGACTCCTAGGAGCGCATTTCAACAACGCTCCGAGATCGGTGCGAATCTTAAAGATGACGAGGCACTCTGAAGCCAGCTGTTAAGAACTCCCATGCTACAGACTCCCATTAGTCAATAATTACCACCCTCTAAAAGCTGTTACATCTTCGCTAGAGGTGCTGGGGTTATGTGGGCAAGTGCTAGCTTGTAATCGGTGTAATTTAAGCATGTTCAGCCATGTTCTTAATTGGAACGCTCAATACCATTCATCATCAAGAAAGAAAATGGCTGCCAAACCAGTCAGGACGACCTTGTCGGGACTTCAGCCATGTGATAATTATGCAACCTCATCAGGCTACGTCCTCTCCACAATATATATTCTTTAGACAGGGACAAGACATAGTTCATTCCATTACCAGAGGGTCAATTAGAGTGCTTCACAAAGATAAAAGCACCATTAACTCGACTGTGTCAGCTATACTTTCTTCCGGTTAATTAAGTGTTCACGGCAACCAACGTCACACCTTTGGCTCTGGTCATACTCGGTGGACTGAAAGGATGGCACTGTGTGTGTGTGTGTGTGTGTGTGTGTGTAAGCAGAACAGAAAAAGAAATCTCTCATTGAACTTCATTCGCCTGAAGCTTTATTAGCACACTCTCCACTGAGTTTTCTTTCCCATCTCTTACCATCATAAAGACTGACCTTCACTCATTACGTTATACCGAAGATTGTTTCAATGTGACAGTGTGTACGTCCGTAACCTCCCGAATTCCCTTCCGGTCTCTGTCTCTGAATAAACATTGTCAGTGCAATCTTGTCCGCTTCCGAGCATCAGTGCTCTCAAAGTCATTGTGCATCTCTGACATTAAATGAACTCTCCAGACGTCCTCCATATCTGCCAGAATGCTGACCCTCTTTTTACCCCGTAGATCGAGAGAGACAGGTCATCTCCCTTTCTGTCACACCAGTGGCGTGTTTGAAAACCCGACATCACTGCCTGCTTGACTTCACGTCAACCGCACAATGCAAATGAGTCCATGGGGCAGGACCTGAAGTCATGAGTGGCAAAAGTATACACACTGACTCAGCACTGAGTCCATCATCTGGCATCCCAACATCTTATAAGAATCTGTATGGAATATATGTCATTTATACATTTCCAATTGGTCTGTAGATTTGCTTATGTGGTCCCAAAATTATTTGAGGTCTAGCAATAAAAAAGTAAAGCCTATACTCCCTGAACATGTTTTCTTCCCAATCTTACATTGTACTAGTAGGATATTAGAAAACCTGAAGGTCTTAGTCGCACTAATAAAACCTCGTATAGTGGTGTATAGTGCCCCGCAATTGACTGGCATCCCATCCATGATGCACAAAATCCACTAAGACCCTGACCAGCATAAAGCGGTTACTGAATATGAATGTAGTAATGCTAAATAATAGAGAACCATGTGAAGGTTATCTGCCGACCATGTGCATGGGATATTTAGCTTTAAATAGAAATGTGAGCATACAGCTACTGTCATGAGATTTTTGGTAGCAGGTGTTGGGAATTGGGGAGGGGAATCAGCTTTAATAACCCTGCACTTATTATATGTAGACATTCAAAGTGACCTGCATTTGTGAAAATCTCACATGCCTTATTTTTGTTACAGTTAACATGCTGACATGCATAAATAGATACTCGCACCGAGAGACAGACAAACAATGGAAGTAAACAAGGACATCTGAACAAGACCCAGAAGGCAGTACACAGTAGTCTATCATTATAGTCTACTTTTATCATTCATCTTAAATCACAAATCAACTCATCTGAGCTGTCAGCATATGTGACACATGTGACAGCACATATTATATGATTTGCGGGCCCATTGGAGGAAACCTCCCGAGGTGTCAGTCCTGATTGGCTGTCAGCATGGTTGAGGCTGCGCTGTCACAGCGAACCATTGGGACATGACATTGATGGATTACTCTGTTACGGAAAAAAACAGTGCGGCAGTCATTATATGTTAATGTTGGCCACTATCAGGCTAAATTCCTGCCAGTCTCGGTGGGAAGTGAATTTGATGAGAACATTTTTTTAAGAGGGAAGGTGTGTGTTAAGGCTGTTCATGTGTCCTGCTGTATTTTTTATTTTATTTTATTTTTGTATTTCAGCCGAGTTGATAAAGTATGTCAAGTAAGCAAATTACTCAGTTATGAATGGTATTAGAAGCATTGGTGGCACATACTGTAGCTTAGGGGTTAGGACTGTCGCCTTGCACCTACAGATCCTGGGTTTGATTCCCACATTGGGTCAGAGTGCATGGAGTTTGCATGTTCTCCCTGTGCTTGTTGGGTTACCTCTGGGTTCTCCAGGTTCCTCCCACAGATTAGGCTAACTGGTGTTCCTAGATTGCCCCTAGTCTGTGAATGTTAACCGGAGGTCCGCCCATGGTCATACAAATGAGAGGTTTTGTACCATTTCGTCCCTCCATTGGCCTCCATGGTCCTATACTGTAGTTTGACTATGAACAAAGGTTCCTCGATGGAAGGATGGATGGTCCTTCATTAATATGTGTATGCCACATGAGTGTGTTTTGCAGGACTGAATGAGTGCATTTACCTGCACTTACTGGCAGCTCCACATATCTACATCACGATGATGAGTGAAATCTTAACTGAGTGTACTCAAAGGTAATTGATTTTGTTTAAAAGGAAAATTTGGAAACGCTTAATACATCTTGTGTACCCTTTATCAATTAGTCATCTCAAGCACAGCAAAAAAAAAAAAAAAGAAAAAAAAGCCCTACATTTACATTTTCAACCCTAGCCTGACATCTTTTGCATTGCTCATACTGTATTTAAATAAAGAACAACTCATGAAACACCAGCACATCATGAGTGCAAGAGCAGTGTGATGCAGTCCCACTGAGATTCCACAGAAAAGTAGAAAGCACTATAACGCAACTAAGCTTACAGTTGCATCACAGTTCTTTCTCCTTTCCTACAGCACATCTGAGAAGCTCAATAGAATTTTTTTTTTTTTTTTTTTTTTTTTACAGAAAATATAGGAAACCCAGGCTGATTTTGTCTAATCTTTCCTCTCACAGACCTGAACAAAGATTTGTCCTCGTTGTGATATACTGTAACAATACCTTAAGGCTTAATCACCTTAGATATGTGCCATGTGTGGTAAACATACAGTAGAGTAAACAGTCACAAGCAAATAGAATATAATGAGTGGTTTCATGAAACGCCCGAGATTATTACAGTGTTTTACGTGATACATGATTCTATACTGTACATTTTGTGTGTATGTGTATGACATACCGTAGTTTTGTCAAAGAGGGCATGGTTGTCGAGTAGCATGTTTCGCTCCAGACGGGCAAACCTCCTCAGATCTCTTTCAAATTGCTGCAGAGATACAGTCTCACGTAAGATCAACAATTTGACAGCCAAATGTGATAAACTTATTGTTACTTAAATGTGAAATGTGATCAACTTAAATGTTATCAATGAGATTTTTGGATTTCATCAAGTGTTTTTCTCTGGCACACAAGGTTATCTATAACAAAATGTTTCACTTGAAAAAAAAAAATCTTTCTTTTAAAAACTTTTACCTTAGACATTTTAGACAAACTATGACATGCAACAACGCATTTCACACCAAAACACAAGACATTCTAAAAAGCTACTGTAACTGCGCCGCGGGTTTTGAAGAATGCTGCTAATTAAAGAAAAGGGTGTTTTCTTCCTCTATTACTGTGAGTGCAATCAACCCAGTATTCAGGAACTACTGTACATACACAAGGTATATATTCTGTACAGCATGTACTGTATGATGTAGGATATTTAGTGATTTGGTCATTCATGTGAAAAACATTCTATAAAATTATATACATATAAACATTATACAGTTATATGGGACGCTGTAGTGTAACTTTCTTTTTCACTTCCAAATCAACACTTTTCTTGCTGCTGCTGTTATTACTAGCAGTGGTTTTGCCGCATTTGGGAGCTATGATGCATATTATGGTAATATTTATGAAAGATAATGTTATACGAGCTGTTGCATTAGCTATATATGTTACCCCGCTCCATCCTTTTTTTTTTTTAATGGGATTTCTGAACTCTACTATACCACGAACCATGCACGTATATGAACTTGAGTTCACAAAAAACCTTTATATGACCTTTGTATAACCTACCTGTACTATGATAAGGCTCTATCATCAACAATCATAGTGATTAAAAAGGTTTTGTAGGCAACAAAACTCAACACATGCAGTATATCCATGTTCCGGTTTGCTTTGAGTCACTATAATATCAAAGCATGAGTATGTTTATTTTATTTTATTATTATTTTTTTTTAACCCAACCAACATATTTTTTATATACTTAAATGACCACAAACACAATTGCAGGTTGATTTTTCCATTGTGAAAAAAGCTGTGGGAGTTGTAGGGTTTTGCAAAATCACACAAAATGTACACTGATATAAGCAAAACCATTTGTATTTTGTCACTTGTGCTTTTGAATAATCTTTGTGACATGAAAACATGGCCAAAATATTCTCTATTAGTTTGCAATACTTCTTGCTTTTTTTTTTAATTAAATGAAATAAAAAAATAAAAAAAAAACAGTTTTTCACAAAAATGACAAATGGAGTTATCTCCTTTTGCTGACAAACTCTTTTATAGGGCTAAATACATACTAGATGCAGAGCTAATTTTTATGGAAGTTACCGAACTAATCTTCCCTATTATTTTCCGGTTTATCAGCTCCAAAAAAAGTTTACTTTTTAAAATTTATAATCTAGTACCTCAGTTCTAATCTGCACGTACCATCTAAATTCAGTTCTCGGTTGATCTCCAATTTGAAACAAATACACCATTTGACATTAATCTCTATGGAAAGCCTTATCATGGTCAGCAGACCTATTAAATTTCCCCTCTATTAATCTCTTCTAATCACTAATGCTTTCTGCATTATGCTAATTTCCCAAAGGTCATGGCCAGTTTAGCACTGTTTATCAACAAAACACTGTAAGTGGAACCCACATGATACTGCAGAGCTCACAAATGAACAAAGCAATGTAATAAAGCAAAGAATGGTGGAATAAATTAACAGGTTTATCAGGCAACAACAACAAAAGAAGAAGTAATGGATAAACAAAACAACACCCTTTAATCATGACAATATTAACCGAATATTTGTAGCATAGTTACAATATAATGCTAGGGGCTGGCGTAGCTCAGTGGTTAAGGCTTTGGACTATGGTTCGGAAGGTCCCAGGTTCAATCCCATGACTGCCAAGTTGTCCCAGTTGGGCCCTTAACCCTCAACTGCTCATATGTATAATGAGTTAAAAATGTAAGTTGCTCTGGATAAGGGTGTCTACTAGATGTAGATATAATCATTTTAAAAAATTGTTGATCTTTCCTTTTCTACCTTTTATATTTACCATATGAAGAAAAATGAAACATGATCTCCAGCACCTGCACAAGCACATGGCCTACTGGTGATGATTACACTGATTATGTAAGAGTCCCATACTATTCTTTTTTTTTTTTACTTTTTGAAGAGAAATACTTTCATATAAAAATTAAGTAGTTAAATGAATTGCTTATTTCACAAGGTTGACTGGCTCAAAGGGTTGTTATATGGTCAAAAGATTGAGTTCAATTCCTAAAAATGCAACAGCCATCCATAGCTGAGGGCCAAGAGAGAAGGAAAGCTCTCTGGTTGGGAGAGATGGCATACACTCTGTCCTCCAGCAATCTAATGCTAACCAATTGTACTGTAATTGTAAGCATCTGTGCGCTGATGTATGTGGAAGAGTATCGACGGTTTTCTCTGTGTATATTATGCTGCCCTGTGACTTAGCAGGAGCAGCAGTTTGACAAATGATGAGGTTGGATGGTTTCACATGTATTGGAGGATGTACAGTAGTCTCCCACAACCTAGCCTCCCTGATTGGCTTATAATACTGTGTGGGAGAGCTGCTACTGTACTGGGTGGGAATTGGCACATGACTATATTTGTGAGAAAAAAAAAATCGAAAGTTTCGAGTCTTACAACTTACAATATGAAACTCCTGAGGTTTAAACACGTAAATTCTCGCCCCTTCCCTTCCAACGGGTTTTTTTTTATTTTTTATTTTTTTATCTCATTATACATCTGAGTGTTAAGGCCCTTGCTCAAGGGCCCAACAGTGAAGGTCCCAGGTTCAAACCCCACGTCCACCGTGTCGTCCCTGTTGGGCCCCTGAGCGAAGCCATTAACCGTCAACTGCTCTGATGTATAATGAGTTAAAAATGTAAGTTGCTCTGGATAAGGGTGTCTACTAGATGTAGATATAATCATTTAAAAAAAATTGTTGATCTTTCCTTTTCTACCTTTTATATTTACCATATGAAGAAAAATGAAACATGATCTCCAGCACCTGCACAAGCACATGGCCTACTGGTGATGATTACACTGATTATGTAAGAGTCCCATACTATACGATTTCCTTTTGGATTTTCTATAATATGTTTTATTATTTTTACACAAGTGATATTTTGCAAGTGCCCAGTGGAAATTCTGCAAGATAATTGCATCGGCATGTGAAACATTTGCGAATTTACGTTGTGCATAATTCCGGGAGCCATTCAAAACTTGTTTGCGTCAGTGGCGATGTGAATTTTTTATTTTTTTTGTGTTTTGTGCAAGAGTAAGTGATGGCATGACACCATGGGTCCCAAGCATGTTATCAAGCACCATAGCAAGAAAAGGGAGCTACTTTCAGTTTCGTTTTTAAAGCAGCTGGTGGCAGCTGGAGTCTATTTTTTTTTTTTTTTTTACTTTTTGAAGAGAAATACTTTCATATAAAAATTAAGTAGTTAAATGAATTGCTTATTTCACAAGGTTGACTGGCTCAAAGGGTTGTTATATGGTCAAAAGATTGAGTTCAATTCCTAAAAATGCAACAGCCATCCATAGCTGAGGGCCAAGAGAGAAGGAAAGCCCTCTGGTTGGGAGAGATGGCATACACTCTGTCCTCCAGCAATCTAATGCTAACCAATTGTACTGTAATTGTAAGCATCTGTGCGCTGATGTATGTGGAAGAGTATCGACGGTTTTCTCTGTGTATATTATGCTGCCCTGTGACTTAGCAGGAGCAGCAGTTTGACAAATGATGAGGTTGGATGGTTTCACATGTATTGGAGGATGTACAGTAGTCTCCCACAACCTAGCCTCCCTGATTGGCTTATAATACTGTGTGGGAGAGCTGCTACTGTACTGGGTGGGAATTGGCACATGACTATATTTGTGAGAAAAAAAAAATCATAAATTATGATTCTGCTCACTGGAACCACAGGACCTTTTTCTTTCTTTTTTGTGTAACAGCACTTCCCATAAGCTCTGCCAAGCCACAGAGCCTAATGGACTATCTAAATAATAATTTTGGCCACAAACTGAAACTAATTTCATTGGCACCAAATTAAAAAGATTGTAAACATCATTACTCAGTATTCAAATTGTCTAATACCTTCTTCAGTTCTGCCTTGTTTTTACAGAAACTTCATTTCTAGCTTGCTGCCCCGCCTTTTTCCTCTACTGCCTTTTTTTTTTCTGTTGGCATTTAGCCTAATGACAGCATAATCACCCATCGCTAACTCTGACAATGTAATTAGTCCAGCTACAAAAGCACAACAAGAGAGTAAGAATTAAAGGTTAAATTAAGTCCACAAACACATTTAAAGAACTAGTTTAAAACACTTTTCTATTGTACTAGTGTTGAAAGCCCTTATGGCACCACATAAACTGAATGTTAAAATGATTAATGTTATCCCCATAAAGTAACTAGGGGTTGCATGTTGCCAAATCTCAGCCTAGACCTTATGCATTGTGGGACAGATCACTAGAAAGAGGTCAGAGAATGAGGATGTCTCATAATTGCATGTAATGACGAATGGTATGTCAGTTTCTAGAGGAACCTGTAAGGACTCACTCCTGATTCCATGTTTGAAACCAAAAATACACTACCTGCTCAAGCATTCTTTTAAGTAAGCAGGATATGGTGTTTAAACATTGTATGGTGCATACTGTAGCCCTCAGATCATTCGTCCCTTACCGTAGAGCCACTCCAGCCCAGCAGGGCAAAGGCATAGCACTCAGCCGGAGGTGCCACCAGATCCACCCGCACAGCCTTCCAGTCCTTCCCACATCTCTGCTCCGCCTGCTGACCAACCACCTGCTCTTTCTTCAACTTTACGATAAGGAAGCACTTCTGGAAATGGTCCATGGCTTCAAACCGTTGACTTGGCAATTTGCTAAATTCAAAGGTTGACTCCTGGAAGTCTGCGTATAGGAGAATACCCTGAAAAGTAAGACAATATATTCTGTGCAGTAACAATTACATAAAATGTTAATATTTATTAAAAAAAAAATAAATTCTCACACTATTAATAACAATATGCTAATCCCTAGACGCCTCAGGTCAGGAGTTCATTTGATAAAAACAGACTTACTGATCAGAAGATTGTCAGTTCAGATTTGAGCACCACTACAGTAAGATGCCAGTGTTGGGCCCTGAATCCTCCCCTGGATCGACTGCATGTTGTTTATATATTATTGCAAGGTCACTGTGATATATGGGGTTTTATTCTGAAGTGATTTGATTGTATTGTACAGGTCATATGACAATTAATGCTGCCTGTATGTTTACCCCCTTTAATGCAGTGCATATTTATGGGTAGTCAATGTAAGAAGGTTTAAGAAAAATATATGATTTAAATTACTTAATTATTTGAGAACATTACTGTAATTAAAATTTTGTTTTATTTATTTGGATTTTACTAAACAAATCCTATTTTTGCTTATAAAATAAAACAAATTTTACTATAAGTTAAAAAAAAAGTGTTTTTCCCATGCCATTGAATGCCTTAGTTTTTTTTTTTGCAAAATTTATTTTATGGATGTTTTAGCACATCAGCTGCAGCATGCTAAACTGTGTAAATAATGTGTCAAAATAATGCTTCATGTCTATTTAAAAAAAAATCATTTGTTTATCCGCATTTCAAGATTTCCTTTTGGATTTTCTATAATATGTTTTATTATTTTTACACAAGTGATATTTTGCAAGTGCCCAGTGGAAATTCTGCAAGATAATTGCATCGGCATGTGAAACATTTGCGAATTTACGTTGTGCATAATTCCGGGAGCCATTCAAAACTTGTTTGCGTCAGTGGCGATGTGAATTTTTTATTTTTTTTGTGTTTTGTGCAAGAGTAAGTGATGGCATGACACCATGGGTCCCAAGCATGTTATCAAGCACCATAGCAAGAAAAGGGAGCTACTTTCAGTTTCGTTTTTAAAGCAGCTGGTGGCAGCTGGAGTCTATTTATTTCATATACATATACTAAATAGGTTATATATACCAAAATTTGATTATAGTGTTAGAAATATTGGTAGTATTTTTGGGTGGCTGGAACAGATTATCTGCATTTACATTATTTCCTATGGAAAAATGTGCTTTGCAATAGGAAGTTTCGCCCTCAAGAACTCGCCTTTGCAACGAATT
>JAAGKR010006476.1:0-36706 GCA_011419295.1 Clarias macrocephalus
GTGTCTTTGGAAACAAATTGGCCTAGTCTAAGCTCTAACTGAAACAGTTGAACTTGATCCTGGTTATCACAGTAGTGGTAATTATTATCAAACAGAAATCTTACAATTATTAAAAACATCAGTATTATTAAGATATCCCAGACACGATACAGAATTAAATGGATAAATGGATGGTATGCTTGTTGCCATTTTGATGAGGGAAAGTCAAATGGCGGATTTAACAAACAAATGGCTACAAATGAGCCATAGAAATAGATCCCATTAGGACGATGCACACTAATGGCCACTAAAGCCAGGATATTTCTCACCCTTCTCTGCAGTTATACACATGGGCAAAATTAGTGATGACTACTTTCCTGTGGAGCAACCGTTAATGAGCGGTTACTTATGTATCAGTGGAAGGTTAGTGAGGTCCTGCCTAAGATAAGATGTGTGACCATGTCTTAACATGCCTTTTTATTAACAAGTCATTCTTGAGAAATTCAAACCATGCGGACAGAGAATAGGCCGCACATAAAACACATCAAGTGCTAGAAATGTTACTTTGATGTTTCATGACTGACCCCTCCATCACATGCTACCAGCACTTCATATTGTTCCTGCTCTCCAATTCCAGTCTAAAATTTGCCCCATGTTGAGTATGAAGTATAAATCAAAACACGCACATTGAATTTGTATGTATTTTCCATCAGTGCTTCTTTTGTTCTTTTAGTCTAGCAGAAACATATAATAATCTAGCACAAACATTCTGGCTTAAATTTACCTCAATTCTAGTAACATGAAAGTGCTCTTCTACACTTCTTCTTTTTTGTGGCCATATGTCCTTCATGTCACCTGGATTTCTACAGTTACAGTAAAGGTTAGTGTGAAAGATAGACAAGCTGCATAATAGGAGGCCGTGGGGCTTTTTAAGCAGATCTCCCCATATACCATTACCATCTATAAATTCAAAGTATGCTATAGTGCTGACATAAATTAGGGGCCCCATTTTCCTCTAACTGTTCCTCCAAAGGTGTCATTGTGCTGAGCCACATTAACCAGCCTCTTCACACTACAGAACTCCTGCAATTTGATTTCTCTTTCTCCAGGAATGCCTGCTTTCCTCAGGTCACTGATATCAATAGACTCTTAAACATCATATTCCCCAATAGAGCAGCACAACATTGGAGCTCAGTAGATTACTTGGGCAAATGAAGTTCTATTTTGCTTGGGGAATTTTATGTCATCTAATGTGTCACTTCCTCATTGGTCCTGTTTTTTACTCATAAAAGCATAGCTAACAGAAAGCCAGGTTGGATTTGTAATTTTACTTTTATTATTATCATTCTCATTATTATTATTATTATTATTATTATTATTATTATTATTATTATTAGTAGTAGTAGTAGTAGTAGTAGTAGTAGTAGTAGTAGTATGTATGTATGTATGTATGTATGTATGTATGTATGTATTCTGTGTTTTAAAGATTTTTTAGGAAGAGACTGTAGATAGATTGTACTGACTTCTTGGCTCAATTTTCAAAAGGTTCAAACTGCTGTCTTGCATATTTCATGAGGGGTAAAATTATCACTTAAAGTCCTTCTTGTGTATCTCAGCATATTTCCACTCTTTAAGTCCCATCCTGTCTGGTTTATAATTCAATCGTTTTGAGATACTTCGAGTGAGAAAGGAACACTTCAATAAGGAAAGTGTTAATGGGCAGATCTGAAAGGTAGGGTCAATGCTAATTTGATGTGACAAGGCCCTCAGACATTTTTCACCTTTTAGGATTTGCATCCTCTTTGTGCTGCATTTTTGGAGATGCAGCATCTAATTTGTTGACTATTCATAACTGATTTTTTTAACATGACTATTTCCTACAAATAATTGCTCTGCATAGTGCTTAATAATAATCAGACAGGACGGAGTGAGAATTAGAATTAGGCCTCCACATGAAATTTACAAACACCCGTACTTCTTGGCTTCCTGTAAAGCATGGGTGGAGTGGAGAAGAGCCTGGTTCCTTGCCAGTTCTGAGAGCACAAGCCTTGCACCCTGGCTGACTCTGTAGGCATCCGGGCACTGGAAGATGAGGATGGTTGCAAGTGGGTGGGAAAATGAGGCAAGAGGAGGATCAGAGACAAGGTCAGGCAGACAACAAAGAAATAGGAAATGACACATGATCTTCACTTTTGGCGGTTGCAACCAAAGTGGGCTTCCGCATTGACTGATTGCTGAGCAGGAGCAAGTTGACTTTGATGAAGTATGATTGTCAACAGTTATGCTTGTTTTTTTTTTTTAAAGCACTGACTCAGGTCAGTCCTTGACTGGTGACAATAGCTTGACTAATTTGCAAATATAGGAATTTTTAGTGGTCATTCAGGATTACTTTGCAATTGCAACACACTGTCATTAACAGCCTTATGTTAAAATAAACATGAATTGTTTCCGTACAGTGTACAAATTATTATTTTACATTGTTAAGAATTATAAAGCATTGAAGGAAACAAAAAATAAATGTTAGAACATTTACTGATGCACCTAATAAGCAACATTATCTAATCTGTTTACCTCTTTACACAAAACAATATGAGAAAGAATGAGAGAAAAACAATGTGTCTAGTCTTGATCATGGCTTGTAGGAGCATCGCACCAACCCAAATCTGAAGAGCTCAGAGCTTTTGTGACATCCATGAGATTGATGTGTAAAACAAAACCATCCTGGAATAAAAGAAAATTCTGAGAAACAAAAAGCAGGATTTTAAAATCTCCTGTCAATGCAGAAACATTGATCCCTCTGGATGTCACCCAAAGTATGAGCATAAAGCACAAAAAAGAAAATGTCATGAAGGAATTAAGCAGGGAAAGGTACTGCGTGAATGCTTGCTTTATGGGAGCTGGTCATCTGGAGAACGCACAAGGCTCTACAGAATTATGAAGCAGAGCAAGTATACTTTTCAGGACTGTAAAATTCAGCTCTGGAATCAATCTGGGATGATTTTGAGCCGCCCCATGCTATTTTACTGTCTCCATGTTTCTGTTGTTTTATCAGTTAAAGAATGATACATTTTTGTGCCATACCTGCTCACGAGCACTTTAGCAGAAATGCAGTAATATTATATCTGTAATAAATTCTACAGAGGGTGTAACTCAGGGTGCATCCTTGGCCCCTCGCTCCAGCGTGCCAGATTCTTGATTGTCATCCTTTAGTGAAATAGCAATGCTCATAGCATTATTAGAAGTTGATAGTGTTTCTATCAGAATTCCCTATTATTTACTTACCAAAACAAAACCTATTGACAAATGTAGAGCATGGTATAAATTCCATATAAATGCACATACCATAGACAGTGAATCATGTTTTGATGTACATGGTTAAACAAGTACAATAGAAATGATGTGAAGCCAAAATCTAAATACCACAGTAACTGATTGCCGAAGCAGACATCTCTTCTGCCCGAAGGTTTTTTTTTACATACTCACTTAATATCTTTTCTCTCCCTCCTTCTCTAATACTTACAAATATGCACACATACACACAGATGTCCCATTGTTCAACTGAAGCATGCTTAGTTTGCTTAATTAAAGTCAAACTATGAGAATGTCCCTGCAGCATTCACTGCAGTGTGGCTCAGTTCATTGTGGGGCTCTGAGCTCCCGCTTCTCTTGCTACCTCCTCCAGTGTCTGGGCTCTGTCTTTTATCAACTTGTTCAGGAAATCAAAGCTGCCCCCACATCACATTTTCTTCTATAGTCTGCTATAGTGTAACTATTTTTCATTTTTTCCTTTAAGACTTATATATATATATATATATATATATATATATATATATATATATATATATATATATATATATATACACACACACACACACATACATACATACATATACATATACATATATATATATATATAAGTACAGGTGCTTGAGTTGGATTATCTGCGATGGAGGCAACAAAAAAATAAACAAAAGATGAGATGGCTATCATCATGTCTTTAAAACCTTTTATCAAATGCCTTACCTTGTACCTTCAACATCAGGGTCAAATCAAACCATATCAGATGGCAAATGTTATCTTATCAATTTATGTTTAGCTTGAGTGACGAGCAAAGTGAGTTAACTGGGGCACTCATAAAGGGAAGAGAGCAGGATAGTTTAAGTTCATGTAGATAACAGAGACAGATGTGCTGCTCATTTAGTCTGCACTAGATTAGATATGACAGTACCTAGGTCATCTTCCACCCAGGCTAACTTTAAGATGCAAAAGGCCCGGTTGAAATATATCTTAGACTATTAATATGGAGAATATTAACATGTCAACTTGTCCCTTACTATTGTAAGTAAACACACAGATGACAAAGTAAAGGGGTCACCGGTGGGTCTGATTTGCTTTGAGGTAATTTTCTGTCATAGTGTCAACTTTTCACATAAGAGTGAAATCAGTGAGTCGGTGCAAATGAATACAAAATGGTTCTGGTGAACATCTTTACCTTATGATTCATTTTGTTTTAAACTGATGAGAATCTCTTGCAGGATGACCTATCCATATGGCACAAGACCATGAATATGATGTAACCTAGCCGCACACCTATGGGAGAATTTGGAGCTGATTATAGATATATCTTTCTATAATTTCTAGACATTTCTAGAGACTTGTACCACGTATGACAAGAAGTGTTAAAGCTGTAGTTGGCTTGTGGTAAACCAGCACCTTATTCAAACACTTTATCTTGATGTTTCCTCAATTTGTTATTTGTTTAAATATATACCTTGGATTTTCCTGTGTCTTTGTCTTCTGTGCATCAGTCTCTTCATTCGCCAGTATTCCATTCATCACGACTGTTTAGAATATATGTATCTGAACTCTGACTCCGCTTGACAATGTGCCTGCAACAAGCAGCAGTTTTGTCAGCCATGGAAGCAGCTACTGCAACACTTATTAGGCTGGACATTAACAAGGCCAAATACCAGCCAAATGCCATGTAACATGGAAAAGAAGGTTGCCGAAATCTTTAACTTTAATGAGGACTGGCAAGGACGATCTCAAAGGAACACTTCTTCATGGGTGCTGCAGTCCAAGTACACATATGGCGCAGGGAAAGAGAGATAAAACTTTGAAACCATGAAGATAAAACAGCTTGGAATCTTTTCATATTAGTATTAGTTTAAGCTCCATTACCAGGACCTGCTGTGCCGAGCAAGGAATCCGTAACTCCTCAGTCCGGCAACCATCGGAATTTTAATTGTCTGAGACAAAAGAGGTTTTAATTTTTCCTCAGCCCATCTATCTTTCTACTTTTCTTTCCCTTGCTTGCCCCTTCCCCTCACTTCCACCGAACAATAAAATCGTCTAGGTTTAAGTTATGGCGAGTGTTTGAAGTGCTGGAGTTGCCTGTAAATTTGGCAGGCACCTTTGGGAGCTGCTAACAGTGGAGGCTGCTGCACCACTATTTCATAGCCAACGTGATTTGTAGCTCCCTGCATCCCTCTCACTACGGCCTCATAAATCAAAACTCATGGTGCTGTCATTAAGGGCCGAGGGGCCTTGCCAAGAGTGCCCAAGGGCCACTTCTCATGGACTAACGCTTCCAGCCGTTTCACTGGTCGTCACATTTCACTGGCCTGAACCCATCCAAACAGACTGACCTCAGCTATCAAGCCCAGGTTTTAACTCCCTTTCCCCCAAACACAGGGCTGGCTTTCCTCATACTACCTATGCCCACACATTCATCTAGCCTCAATTTTCCTCCGCCTTCTCTGGTCAGTACTGCTTGTCCTACACACTCGTAAAAAGTGTATTTGTATTGAGTTGTAAAAGGATTTTTTTGCAGCAAATGCACCATTTCATAGGTCTGAAAGAAAAGGAAATGTCAGTGGAAGAATAAAACTGAGTTATGGGTTCCAGCTTGAAAAAGAGCAGCAACAAGTATCTGATAAAACGAATAAGGCAGTGGCTGAGGAAAGGAAGAGAGGATGAAAAAAGGGAAAGTGCCCAGGAGGTCCATGCATGATCTTTGTCCTTATTTTTTTTCATCAGTCTTGAGGCTTCTTGCTGTAGACACCTGTGCGCGTCTTATGTTTCAGTGAGTGTCTGAAAAACAAGCGCTTGGCTCCAATCTCTTAATCCGTGTGGCTCCATGAAACATGGTCACATGATACAGGTAGGCCAATGATGATGGTGGGCCTCGGTGGTGGGTGTGCGTGTGTGGGGAGGGGAATGCAAGCTTAATCTTTTCTAATTCAAATCAAGGAGGTCCCCAGTGGAGCACGGGGATGATACCCTATCCGCTGCAATCAGGCCGACCTCCACTTCGGCCGCGCTCTAAATGATTAATGGAGCTGCCTTCCCACCTGTTACCATGGAAACGGGTAACCGGATAGCCCACAGGAATTTGTCTGCCCTCCCAAGTGTGCGCCAAGGGAGGAGGACGAGAAGGAGGCAGAAAGAACGAGAAAGAGTGAAAGCAAGAAAGAGGAGCAAGGAGAGAGAGAGAGAGAGAGAAAGTGTAGCGTATACTGTCTGTGAAGTAGCTGAAGAGTGGGATGAGTTTGAGCAAGGCCCAGAAAGCCCCTATTTCACCATTCTGTGGTTAAAACAGGAGTAAAGTAAGTGGTTTCGACATGACAGACAATCCAGGTGTAAATATACAAAAATACTATTTATGCTAAACTTTAAATGTGCCGGAATATGAATGATGAAGTATAGCATCTACCATGGCAACTGGTCACAGAGTAAATTGTATCAAAAGTCAGAGAGTGTGAACAGAAATAACACATACAAGCCCATGTTTACATCCCCAGCTGACAAAATGGCAACAGAATATTCTTGTGAGGTCTTTCTGGTTTCCAATAGCAGACAAGCATTCTGACACAAAGGAGCTGATGAGGGAATTCATGTTAATGAGGTGGGAGCGCTTATGCTTAAGTGGCCTAGTCTGGTTAAGAGGCTACATGGGAGATAGATATTGATAGATACTCGGGGGCTTCATTGATTTGGTCATCATGTTCATTTGGAGAGCCCTTGTAGAAGTGTTTGTGCTACCTTAAGTCCATGGCAAGGTTTCTGTGTTATAAAAAGATGTGTGCCTTGTAATACCCATAATCTGGGTTTCAAAAGAACTCCTTTTCATTTAACCTTATTACCACTTCTACTGCCAAGATAATTTGTTGGTAATATGAGAAGTGAGCACACAAAGCCTAGCTAATGCATATGGTTGTAAAATGCAACATTGTGCAATTATGTACCTGGAAAGAGGATCATGTAGGCCTTAACAATTTCGAAAAGTGTTTTTGTCCTCTTTTTTTAAACATCTATTAAATTTTTTTTCCCCTTTTAAACCACATCATTCAGTCCTGATCTGTCAGGGTTGCCATCTGTCATGATTTCACACTTTAGGACTCACTCTTTCATGCTAAATTAGGAGTACTTCAATAAAATCTTCTGATGATGCAAATTATCTGAGCTTGCAAACCTTGTACCTTTTGTGATCTGGCTTATAGCAGGCAGTATGATGGAATAGCAGTAGGATTTAATCACTGTTAATTCAAGGGGATTTATTGTAACTGACAAGCTAAATAACCAATTCTTTCTTGCTAGCTCTTTATTATAAGTTCTGGGAGGGTGTGCTTATATTCATATTTATTAATGAGCCAAAATTTTAAAGAGCAAGTCCATTAAATAGGATGATACTCATACAGCCTTGGTAAACCCTCTGAGCCATTTCTGAAAATTGTCAACCTTGAGAGCTGTATGTGTGTGTGTGTGTGTGTGTGTGTGTGTGTGTGTGTGTGTGTGTGTGTGTGTGTGCAAGATTGGCAAAGAGTATCTGGTATCAGGGTCGTTGTGGTGGTTAAAGGTGGAATCAGCTGCTTGGTTTTCACAGGAAACCACATAGACAGAAAATGCTACATGCTGCCTTGTATTGAAATACCATCTCTTTCTGTGTATGTGTGTATTAGAATACCATGTGTCTCATTGTTCATGCTATTACCTAGGGTAACTGTATACACAAAGTAACTTCTCCCACAACATCTTGTCAGTCATTAATACAGCCACAGCTTTGGGTTCTGTCTTGCCAAGGTGGCCGCACAAACGAGGGATCCAGGCAAAAAGAACAGCAGTTGAACACTGTGTGAGATGCTGTAACTTTCCGAATGACATCTTAGACGGCAAAAAGTTGCATGACACATTATTGCCATCGCTACTTTTATAAAGACTCACCGAAAAAAACAATAGTTATCGGGAAATAAGTATGTGAGTGTGTCAGCTGCTTATATCCAGAATGTGGACGAGTGGCGCTTACTGAGTGTTGCACTGGGGGTATCGATGACAAGTCTGTAGAGCAGATTTATATCAATCCTCTGCAGCTTTGGGGCTTGGTGGCCCTCAGACGCCTGTTTCTTTTGCTTTCCTTCAATTCTCACACACAAAACACAAATCCACTGAAACTCACAGACACTTGTGAGTAAACACTCACTCAATCACTCATTCTCTTTAACACCTTTCCTGTTCAAGGGCGTGGGATGCCTGGAGCCTATCCCAGGGGGCTCTGGGTACAAAGTGGGATACACTCTGGATGGAGTGCCAATCTATCGCAGGGCACACAAGCATGCACACTCACTCACACACTATGGGCATTTTGGGAATGGCAATTAGCCTACCCTGTATGTGGCTTTGGACTGTGGGAGGGAACCAAAGTGCCCAAAGGAAACTCACCAAGCATGGGGAGAACATGCAAACTCCACATACACAGATCCAAGGAGGGAATCAAACCCTTGACCCATTAGGTGTGAGTACACAGTGCTGTCTTATGAGTAGGCATACTGTAATTAATCACTGTGTGAAGTATGTAGGATCCAGAACCCTTAACCTATCAATATCTTTTGGTAGATATTTTTGAGGTCTGAATACCAAAGTGCAGTACTAATTCAATACCTGAACTTAGGTTCAAGATCATTTTCAATGTGGATCTTCTCCAGAACTGCAACCCATGAAGAATTTAATAACTGTTATAATAATAATCATGTTTCACAACCCAGTACAAAAACCACAACGAACTCTCCATCACAGTCGACAGCTGGATTTTAAAGAGAACAGCAGAATCAAAGGGCAAAGCGTTTTCCGGGTGTGATGTTAAGGCGGCTGGACAGTAGAGACTGAAGGGGCTGGCCTAATCGCGTTTCATGATTAATGAGTGGAGGAAATGGGGTCATGTTGTATTAAGAAAATGTGTGTTTAAACCCAAAACCGGCACAGAGCAGCAGACTAATGCATCTGTTATCGACTGGACACCTGAGAGCGAGAGGCTGTTAAGAGTGTTCCCAACGGCCTCTATGGCCATCCATCCTCACCACACGCTCCATTTTCCCCTCTCCGTGACTGTCCCTCCCCCCTTTCATTCTGCCATTTTTCTTTTTTTTTTTCTCGTCTTCTCGCACAAAGATTTGTTATAGTTCTACTTTTTTAAATTTTAAATCAGACATTTCTTTTATCGACTCCTTTCTGTTTTTCTACTGTTTCCTGGTATGTTCTTAGTTTCCATCACTCACTTTCCCCCACTCATTTTTACACTCTCTGTTTTTCGATCAGCCAATATGCTGTGTGTGTGTGAGTGTGTGTGTATGTGTGTGTGTGTGTGTGTGTGTGTGTGTGTGTGTGTGTGTGTGTGTGTGTGTGTGTGGACTCTAAGTCAGTTTCTGGCAAATCCATAACTCAATCCACCTTGAATCCCCTTACGGAAGAGGAACTTGATCCGGATAGCTTGTTGGGGATACAGAACCATGGCCTCAGGGCCTTAGTGAGTTTCATCCTTGCTAGAACTTTCAGCACACACTCCTCTAGTATCAACAGATAAGTAAGCCTTACAACTATCCGGCTTAAACATGTTACAGTTAATTCCAGTGAAGTATTCAAAAATGCATATCTTATAAATTGATATTTTGCACATAATCATGTGTATAGGGCACAGCACTGTACAATATTATTTTAACAGAATACTTTTTTAAAACAATGTTCCAAGTTCCAAAAATACATTGCAACACTGGATTCAAAATAATGAGCAGCTCATAGATAATATGTAATATATCATAAACCTTCTGTAATGTCTAACAAAGTTCGATCAATGGCAAAGGTATTTCAGGGTTCTGTTATGAAGGCTTCCCTACATTTGTGTCTCCTTTATATTTACACTTATGAATGTAATTCCCTGTTCAAATCATACTACATATTTTAAATAAACTTCCACAGCAGCTTGTGCACTCATTTAGATTTTGGTCTTATTGATGGCCAACCAGGGTTTAAGATAAAGTGTCCTGGCATTTATCAGAATTCATTATGCCATCAATCTTTTCTCACAAAACATCTCCAAACCATCACTGATCCCACACTGTATTTTATAGTGGATATGGACATGGCCAAAACGTTGCACTGTGGTCTCATTTAGCCACAAGACACAACTTTTTTTGTTGGTTCAAAGGCACTTGCATGACAAATGTATGCATGTATAATAACAATATCTCATCAATTGTCTGTTTAGTCAAAATGCCCCCAGAATCTTTATAAGGACCGGTCCTGAAGTTTAAAAAAAGTGCAAAAATACCTACCTTTTCGCTCAGGCATCTAAGAAAAACTGTGAAATGTTTTGTAGAAAACAGTTTGTGGTTACTCATAGGACTATACGACTCCTTGCATGTACAAATCTGTACGTCATGATTACATTATATATTCTGTATTACTTTAAACTACTCTGGAGGTCATTTGGATTTGTCATCTTTTCAGTTCTGTTTTGGATTTCATTTATTTTTAATCATCTTTGACAAATGAGTAAACAACATTTTGATCATTTTTATTGTGGTCATTGTGACTGCTTTAAAACTTCAATCAGGAATTTCAGAAGAGTTAAGTAGCAGCCACTGTAAAACATGGGGGAAAATGTTTGGGGAAATGAGGTGCTCTAAAAATGATCAGATAGAATCACAAATGCAATGTCAATGATTTAAAACCCATATTCAATTATATGTCTAAATAAACTGTAAATATATCTGCTTGTTGTGTTATAAAAAACCCAGAACCATGTTTAAGCATCAATGGCATTATTGTATATTTGATGCAAAAATTACTTGCAGATTTGAACATATTGACTTTCAGTGGCTTTTGGTGACTTTTCCCGATGTGGCCGTGTGGTACAAAACAAAATCAATTCTCCAAATATTCAGTTCAGGTGTGTTTTTATTTCGCTCAACTGGACCATCATATTCATGCGGAAAGTTTAGATTGAAATGCTCGGTTATAAAACAACTATGAAACATGGATGACCATAAAAACAAACATCAAAATATGGTTCCCATTCTGAGATGTCCAAATAAATGGAATCATTTATACACATTTGCCAAAAACCCAAAAGGAGATGAAAAACATAAATCATGTGCAATCATAATTAAAATCTGACATTCTTATTAAATTACATCTTCACATAAGCGCATGACACATACCTTAGATTCATGAACAATGAATAGCCATGTATTTAATTCTGGGCCTTTTTCCTCATCAGGAAATGTCTTATTTTACATCAGAATAATTACAATTTACAATTTACAATTTAGCATGAAGAGGACTTGGTTTACCAAAATGATAACTCTGTAAATTTTACTGGATCGAAAGGTCTCTGATAATCTAAATACTGTCAATATGCAATTTACTTTATACCATAACATAACCCTGACCTTCAAAAAGAGGCATAATCACAATGTTGTAACCACTTTACCATGTACATAAAGATATCAAGCCTGAATATAAAGTTACATATACTAGTAAAACTCCATCATGCTAGTGGGAATTCCCTTTGTTTGGCTTTATATGCTATTATTTATACCAGAATAAATCAGTGATGATACATTTAAATGTATAGGCAGCCTATAAGAGAGAGAGAGAGAGAGAGAGAGAGAGAGAGAGAGAGAGAGAGAGAGAGAGTGTGTGTGTGTGTGTGTGTGTGTGTGTGTGTGTGTGTGTGTGTGTGTGTGTGTGTGTGTGTGTGAGAGAGAGAGAGAGAGAGAGGCTAGAGGCTTCGCAAATGACTCTCAGAGGCTCCATGACACCAGAGTATACAGTATCACATTGATTTTCTCTGAGCCAACTTGCTTTTAGACAGATGATCCTGTTTTATTGAACTCTTTTCCTCATAAGAGCTCTATACATTAGAAGGCAGTCAGGAATAAAAATAAACTGTAAGTAAGGTCACCTTAGTCTCACTATGAGCAGAAATACAAAGGCTCATACAGACAAGCGCATTTATTTAAAAAAAAAAAAAAAAAGCAATGTTTTACACACTAGTCCAACATTTTGAGATCACTTCATGGTCACACTCCACCCTGTACATGCTCGTCCCACTTTCAGGACCAGAGCGAGAGGTCAAATTATTCATCTTAAGCTCCTGTAGGGTGAGACACAGTAGAGAGTCCTCTCAGGACTATGGTGGGCCAAAGATGGCTCGCTCTGTTTATAGCTGCTAAACCTCTCCATTACATTAAACTCCCTATTTCCAGAGATGTGTGAACTCATAGGCCATTCCATTTGAGTTACTCTGCTTTGGCCACTATTCTCCAGCCCCCACCACCCCCATGCCACTCCGAGTGCGCTGGCCCTGCTGGGTTACATTAGCCAGTGTTTGGACATCTGTTGGGGCTCGGCTCAATGAGTGGGCCTGTCATCATGGGCTTTAGGAAATCGAGAAATTGCACAAACAGTCAGCGGCACAGTAATAAAAACAAGCTCCCGCTCACTGCATTAGGCCTGCATTAAGCCAAACTGTCCAAGCTCAAATGATGCATTGATGCTGTTAAGGATATCTTTGGTCACAATTAGTGACATTTTAAATGCTTCCTGGACAGGCCTGAGCAACGTGACTTTTTCCGCTCCTTCTTGACTTTTTTTCCAGTTTAGTGTTGGGTGTTTAAATTATGGCTTGTGGTCTAATAAAGTGAAGTTTGTGTACATTTCACGTAGAAGACGCTTAACTTTACGGCTCTTCATAGAAGTGTATAAAAGCAGTGAGCGAGCTGCAAGAATAATAGAAAGAGATGGGCAGATCGGAGAGGCTCTCAGCAGGGCAGAGGTGCAGAGGGCCTCCGCTTATTTACTTTAAATGTTTTTGTCGACAATGAATCTAGTGAAAAGAGCCAGACTGATGTTTTGTCACATGTAAAATACGAGCTGCTTAAAGATATTGTCCTATAGCATAAACACTGAAATGACCCCCGGAGTAATAACCATCAGTCACATCAGCGGATATGTTCTAATATGTTGTCGCGCCAACATATCGAGGCAAAGCTTTTTTTTTTTTTTTTCCACTTTGGTTTTAAAGGAAAGGCTGAATTAGCAAACAGGCTGAATAATGACCCTAGAGGGAAATATGAATGGTGGTGGGGAAACCTGAGAGCCGCCATGTTTACTGCTTTCCTGGCCTTGCATGCTCCCTCAGCTTTACTTCACCAACACCGACCCCCACTGATCCCTCAAGGTGAAAAAAGAAACTAATGTTTTGGCATGTCATGATTGATTTCTTGACTGAATTGCACAACCAAGCAGGTCATTTTTGGTCGTATATGGAAAAATTTTATTCTGGAGTTACAGTAAGTTTCATCTTCTGGAAAAACCTTTGGACCTGGTTGAGGGAACCAATTCACTCGCTTTGCTAACTTGCTGAATTTAAAACACAAATATTCTCGCTATTGTGCAAGACATATGCAAAAAGTCAGATACCTTTTAGTTTTTTAATCAAATTCAGCGAAAATAATAATGAGAAAATGTACAGTGCATTAAGAAAACTTATTTCATACAGAATAATATTGAAGTTCATTATCACAAATAAAATGTTTTCAAGTTTAATACAGTTTTTACACTATGGTTTATAAAGAATAACACTAATAAACAATAATGATGGAGAAATGGATTTAATAAATAACAAATAGCTTCAACTTTAAAAACTTTATTTAAATGTGTAAGCATTTTATTTGTACCAATGATCTTTAATATTGAAAATATAAATAATAATAAATGCTAATATGAATAATAATAAATAGAAATAAGTAGTGATTCTGCAACCATTAATCTTTGTTACCAAGTAATTAACAAGCACTGCACAGTATGTAAGTATGGAGCTTTATTACAACACAGCAATGTAATGTTCCACAAAGAAAATTCAAATGTAGTGTTGAAAAGTCCACAAAAGCTACCTTTGTGAAAGCTCAAACACAAAGCAATGGTATTTATACACACACACAAACATGGAAGTAATTTGAAATAAATATGCATACTGCATAATAAAAATGCTTATATCAATGAATTAAAAATGTATTACCGAATTACTGTGGTTAGTACCTTAGGAAACATAAAAGGGATGTCATTAATAATAGTTTGGAAATTGTATTTTGCTATATTGATTCTTGTCTAATACAATTATTTCGAATACAGTGATATGCTTGTGGGCAATTTCTGTCGAAGGAAGCAAGGCAAATAATATATGCACCTGACTGAATAGCATCACTGTGGCTTTATTAAATATTAAAATGTGTGGGTGACTAAATTCATTATCTGATTTTATTATGCTAGAGTTTAGCTGGTGTCTCCCCCAGGCTACTGAATAGTCAAAGGAAGCTGCCGATTATTTATTTAAAGATAATCAAATTCCATACCCATTTTGTTTTCTTTTTTTTCCCCTTATAGGCATACAAACACAGATAGATAGATAGATAGATAGATAGATAGATAGATAGATAGATAGATAGATAGATAGATAGATAGATAGATAGAAATAGCTTATGATATGTGTGTGTGTGAGAGATAGAGAGAATAGTTACAGACAAGCTTTTGTTCTTTTATATATTAACAAGGTAAAAGTGATTAAATGAATGAATGAATAAATAAATTAATTAAATATGTATTTCAGAGCTTTGTGCAGTATTTAACCATGCTCTTGTTTAAATAATTTGAAAGGCAGAAACTTGATACAGTTTAACTGACATTTAAAAGTAATATGTTACATTTTGTAAAATGTAACTGTGTGTAAAATTATTCTAAGAAAAATAATTACAAGAAGATTTTCTATAATATATCTTAAGTCCAAGCTGTAAGCTCCATCCCACTAGCATACATTATACCAGTCTTCTGCCCTGTTGCAATATCCCATTTATAAACAGTACAGAACCATTCTACAACATAAAAAAAAAAAAAGCGCGTATGATGGTGATCACAGTTTGCTATATTCAGTCTCTTCTTTTCTGCCTTTAGGCTGAATACACCTTAAATCTAACCAGGTAACGTTTAAATTAAGGCTATTTATCCTTCAATCTCTCTAAAAATCTTCAATCTCTCTGGTGACTGTGTGTGTCGGATCTGAAGTGATGCCTTCACATGCCTCATTTGCCCTCATCAAAATATTTTTAGCCCTCAGCAGAACTGACAGTGGCTCAGTGCAGATATTTGAGACGAATCATTTGTCAGTGTCAGAGTGATGAAGGCGTAAGATAGGAGTGCAGGAACAGGACAGTGCAGCGAGCTTGGATTTCAGGGGCTTGAGACATTTACTTTAAGGCTAGAATGTGGGTTTGTTCTTTATATTATTTCAGAAGAACTGAAGTGTTAAGACAGTTGTGTGAGTCAGATGTAAACGAATAAAGATCATGCACATTATAATTAGGCATTATGAAATATGAGGCTAGGGATTTAATAAATTAGAACGGAATAGCCCAAGGGTGTATCATGAGAGGATGAAAATGTTCTCTTGTTCACTAAGACGTAGGATGCCTAAAGATCATGTTCAAATTTAGATCTACATTTTTCACATGAGCATCTAATCAAAGATTCTATATGAGTATTTCCTCATTACATTATATTTGGAACTAATGAAATTACACATCTGCATTGTATGGAAATCACTCCGTCAGTCATACATAAACTTTATACCAGCATGTCAGGTTAAAAAGGTTGTTACGTTTATTTTTATGAAGAATTAAACATTTTAATATAATAAATGTAGTAATATTTACTCCACTTAAATAATATGATCTTCATAGTCATCCAAAAACCTGATACTGCCAGTTCATATTATTAATGATATGATATACAGTAAGTTTCAGCTTTTTTATTATTTCCTATTTCCATCTTTCTTCCAGTGCATGTAAGGTTACTGGAGCTGCAGTACCCTTCAATAGTGGATGTATTTTGTAAACACTATTCTAGAAGCACTGACAGGTACAGTATTGTACATATTCTGAAACCTTTCTCTGCATTATTAACACAGCATAACACATTATTAAAATGGCCAGCCAAATCTTTTACAAATTAGGAAATGTAAATGGCCCTACCTGTCTACAAGTAAACAAAGAGCAACACTGCAGCACACCTCACTGCATGTATTCTGTTATTATTTATAATATAAAACTGTATTAGGTATGATCTTATGAAGAAAATCATGTCTCTGTGAAACAGCAAAAAAGAAATCAGACGTTCCCCTGAAGGCTCTCACAAGCAGTTAATAAAAACACAACTTTTTCGTCTAATCTTTCCATCCAAATTTTTCCGACAGTTTGGAACAGAAACAGGCCATGTGCAGCTCCTTCTAACACTGAATTTATGGTCACACTTAGTATCTAATGAACTAGACTGTGGAATGTGTTTTATCTTACATGATGAAGCAATACTAGCTTTTTTTTATTTTTATGTTTTTTAATACCGAAAATGAAAAATGTTTTGTCTATATACGCAATATGTTTAAATAAATGGCTACAACAACACTATTGTACTGAACTGTTTTAAATTAGTTTTTAACAATGTTATAAATTTGAACTCTAAACCCATTTATCACATTTACTTGCTTACAAAGGCTTGATTTACTGAATCTGTCATACTAACTAAAGGGCTGTTATTAACAAACATCTTGAATATTTTTTTCAACACCTCACATTAGGGCAAAACCATGTAATGTCTATAAACATGCTCTGCTAATTGTTAGTAATTTTTCCATATAAATTTTTACTACTTTTGCCCTATCAGGGCTTGCGTTAAATTCTTCGCTTATTAAGAAACACATAATTCATTGCATAGTTCAATACTTAAATAAATAAAATTTTGAGTGGAAGCATTTTATTCACAAGCAGTCATAAAATTTGAGCAGATCTGCTCACATGAGAGTTTTTATTATTTCTGAATTAAATAAAGACAGTGATTCTAACAAATACAGGGTAATAAAATATTTTCAACAACTCAAAACATTTGGGCTTTTAAAATCTCAATTCTTGGTGTTATCTCCCAAGTTCAAAATGAAAAATGTTCTTTAATGGAAACAATTTAATTTATATAAAAACAATTGTTTTAACAGAAATTTTTTTTTATATCTATTTGTTTAAAATTTTTATTTTGCTGTGAATTTTATTACCTTTATTATATATATTTTTTTTCATCTTTGAAGTTTGGAAAAATGTCTTCAAGAAGAATATACAGTATATTCAATCTAGTGTATCCAAAACTTTTGACTAGTAGTGCATTTCTATTTTTAAAATGCTTAATAATTTAAACTTTTGCTCATCTCATGTAGGGTCCGACATCTCTTACCATAATCAGTTAAAGATAGAACTTACTTATTTTTCTTACTTGCTCACATTCATTTTTCCAATTCCCAACATAACTAAAATCGGTTCAAAGAGAAGTCTTTAGAGAATGACCTCTAAGCACACATTTAATATGCGCACTTACCACCAGCATTTAAGAATTAAGAAAGTGACACACTTCCATATATGACTAAGGCATGCAATTCACTACCTAAGTACAACAACCAAACATGGAGCGAGAACGTGTAGGTTTCCTCAGTTAAAGCTACAAGACCCTACAAGATGAGAGTCTGTCTGTAAGCACAGCGATCAGGTCCAGATGGAGAGGGTCATGACCCTCACAGGGCCAGGCTAGCTGATCTACTGTCACTCACAGCCACAATGTGTGTGCGCGTGCTGCAGGGAATAAATGTGTGAGCGAGAGAAGAGGACATGGGGTTGTTATGACGAAACTAGTGTTAGAGCACACAGTCCCAGGATATGACTGACGATTTCCTGACATCTGTTGTAATGGCAGATCTGACAGCTAGCAAAATTCCTATACTAGATAAGAGTGTGTCTTTTGCCAAAGGATCATGCAATCTGAGCAAAGCATTGTGTGGAGAATATGGACTGTTTGCATATGTGAGACATGATACATATATTACTAGGCATATAATACTAAACCACAGAATGTTATGACAGAAGTATGATAGGTCGATGGGCATCAGTGCAAAAATCTCTCCTCTAATCCAACAAAAATTTTGGACATTTTTGGTCCTGACATTACTATTTAAAACACATATTGCATTTTGTTTTATTAACTTTGACACCAAATGTTACATAGATACATAATACTTAAAGTTATATAAACGGATTTAACCACATGGAAATGCAGAGAGTTATCCATGCCACCACAAATACTCACCTGGACCTCTTCAAAGACAAAAGACATAGAAGAATGTGAAGACGAGTGTATCGATTCTCTTGTTTTCTTCTTCCTCTCATCAGTTCCGACCGGGCCATCAGGTTTCTCTCACAGCCCCACAGCTGAGAGAAGAGTACCTGATCAATGGCAGGAAAGTGAGGGATCAGATGGTAATATATCAGAATGAAATCTGCACTCAGGTGCTCATATATACACAAACACACAGATATGCTCCTCCACTAACAGACAGACAGACAGACAGACAGACACACACACACACACACACACACACACACACACACACACACACACACACACACACACACACACACACACACACACACACACACACACACACACACACACACACACACACACTGACAGATTAGAAAGATAGCTCTATGTCCACACTCAACAAGACCACAGAAACAGCAAGCCATCTTCACTCTCGTGTACAGCCGATAGAGATAACCTTCATTTGTGCTTAACACGACCACTAAGACCACATGAGAGGGATTCATTATCAGTCTTCTTTCTTCTTTCTCCTTGTCTCACAGATGTACACACACTGTGAGGTAACAAGCCACTTGGAAGGTGTGTGGCATATTAATTTTGTTAAAATACTTGCTTTCTTGGTATCTACACTAATTTGTCCTTCCAGACACAATGTGGATAATGCAGTGTTTGTGTGTATGTGGGTGTGTATACTTTCCCAGACTCAGGAGAGTGTGTTTGATATGATGATCTGACTTATTAGTAACCCAACACCAGCTGTATGGTAATTAAAAAACACATTACTTTATTCTCTGCAGAGAGCTCTCTCTCCCAGACCCACTGCGAGGTGAATATAATTAAGTATGCTGCTGCTTCACTGATAATGTGCTGAATAATTGAACTATGATTTAGTGCTTATTTAATGATGCATATTTTATTAAAACACATTTGCATGTAAATTTATTTACAGTCTATTTATGGTATTATTTGTGTGATATCATGGAGGTAGTTGTTTGTCTTTGTTTCATGTTTACCAAACAAATGGAATGTCCAAATGAACATTTTTCTTTCTACATGAAAATGTAAAATGGAACAATGGTTTCAATTTTTCTTTTTTCCTATATTAGGACAGATAGTTTGATAAAAAATAATAATAAATAAATAAATAAATAAATAAATAAATATATATAAACTATTATTGTTGTTGATTTTATATGATTTTTTAAATCACCCAATTGATTCATGTCATTAAGCATAGATGAGAAATGCTGTTCTCTGTGTTGGATTAAACTGGTGATAATTGTTTGGCCGGTTTGTTACGTTAATTATAAAACCAGCTATCCCTGGTATTGCTGCACGTGACCACTTCTAAAATGATTAATAATGAAACGTACCAATATGACGTGACAGACAGAGTGGAGCGCGTGCGTCTAATGAGAGTGTGTAGTGCTGAGTTAGAATAAGGGGGAGTAGCACGACCCGTGCATCTATTTATGCAACTCCCTATCCGTCTGTCTGTCTGTCTGGCTCTCTCTCTCTCTCTCTCTCTCTCTCACACACACACACACACACACACACACACACATAGAGAGAGTTCTTAGCTTTCCTACAGGGTTTTTACCTGGAAGCAAATGGAACGTAGAAGAAACTTTTACTGTTCTAGATTTAACTTTTTTTTTTTTTTTTACTTTTATCCTAATATGTTGCAATCCAGCTTGCAGGCGCGGTGTGTTTATTTCATTGAGTCCTTGCCATATGAGGTCTAGGCTGTGCTTCGGAGCCGACGAACAATCTTGTATAGCCTTTTATGAAATTATATTTTATCCCACAGAAATTGCTGTTCCTCTTTACATCTAAAGCCACGATGGAGCAGGAATCTGAGCACTGTCTGCCAAGAGCTTTGCAAACTTAGGGTGTAGAAACAGAACGAGCTCTGAGTGAGTCTGATGCTCACTTTATTATTTAATGAGGATCATTTGGGGAAGCGCATATTTTAGTTCATACGTTTAGAGAACTTATAGACTATTCATTGGTATAATATTTAGAATTATGTTTAGAATATTTTTTTAAATATGGACTTATGCAAGAGGAGGGGCAATTAAGGCGATTTAATAATAATAATAATAATAATAATAATAATAATAATAATAATAATAATATTATAAATTATTCTTATGCTGTTGCTATTATATATAGTTATTCCCCAAAACCTGGTGTCGGAAACCCAACCGAGAAGACTTTGCAAGTGTCTGTGCGTTATTACACTTAGTGTAACATAAAAAAAAAAATAATGCTGCCGCGTGCAGTCTGTGCGCGTGTCGCTGTGTTAATAATAAAGCAGGAGTCGGATCAGGGAAACCCGGAGAAGTGTAATGGTTTGTTTGACATTTCAGCGGTACCACATGGCCGCGTTCCTTAATTACAACCGGCGTCGTATTTTGTGGCAATCAGGGTTTCCTCGTCTCCTAAGTCGTGCTTTAAAGAACAGTTGAACCGCGATTTCCTTGCACACCGCGGGCATCACACACCCCCCCCCCCCCCCACGTCCCCCGTGTCAGGTCTGTTAGGGGCGCCTGCATTAGACCTCTCAGCTTCTGGGGTAAACATTCTCCGATATTAAGCGGCCAATTACTCCTTATATTGGCATCATTGCTCGGGGGATGATCCCTAACGTGGCTGAGGAGAGGCGCTTCCTGGGCTTTGCCACACAACTGCATCTGCGGATTATCACGTCGTTTTTATTATTTGACAAATAATAAAGAGATTATTCTTATTCCTTATTTCAAAATGGCCGAGTTACCTCCTGAGCATTTGGCAGTGCATAAAAGTAAAGTAGGCCATGTCTAAGACAACCAAACTGTAGGCTATATACAGGATGTCCCACAAGTCTCCATATGTACACATTATTTGCAAAACAGCCTCTACACTATTGCTTTTTTGTTTGTTTGTTTGTTTGTTTTTTTGTTGCAATTTTTTTTTTGAGTGATCGCTCTCACCCACCTGCATGGTATTGCACTTATATATAATATAAGATAATGCATTTTGGACTACGTATGTACATTGACATACATACATTACTTTCCCATATTTTTCCACATTTAGAGGAAAATTATTGCTTTACCAATTGGCCTAATTGAATCCTTAAATGCACCAAAGAGAAAAAAAATATCCTACTAGTGTTATACCAAAAATAACTCTGGCGTAGCTTATCTTAATAAGCTCTTTTTGTAATAGCCCATATAAGTAAAGCAAAATTTATATTTAAGGTATATATATATATATATATATATATATATATATATATATATATATATATATTTTTTTTTTTTTTTTACATCAGGGACTGTAACTTAACTGTGCAGTGAGCTCAAATATCAAATATAAAATTAGTCTACTCTCTCAAAATAGAATAAAAGGGGAAATAAAAACAACGCATAAGCCGAGACAAGTTGGTGTAAATTAGATGTGAAACACGCCGTGCACCACACATGTTCCTTGGATTTATGATGATGATGACGATAATGATCATGATGATGATGATGACGATAATGATTGGTTAATTGCAGCAGACTGCGCCTGGTGAAGGGGGCTGGTTTTCTGTAAGGCCAGTGCTTCACAGGTTGAAGTGAGAGCACGCGGGTGCGAGAGAAAGAAAGGCGTGTAATGTATTTAACTACGGCAAAGTAGTGTTTTGAGAATTGGTAATTGCTCACATCCTTCTCTGGCCACGGGGACAATGTCCAGATCCCAGCGCGCACACGTGTAGAGTTCGTGCAGGAGCACGCAGCCAGTTTCAGCATGAACTGCACAGTTTACCTTCAGAGCTGAAGCGCTCTGTCTTACTGATAAGGAAAACAGTAGCTCAGATTAAACGTGTAAAGAACACTTCACTGACAGGACTGCTCTAATCAGCACTCAGAGAGAGAGAGAGAGAGAGAGAGAGAGAGAGAGAGAGAGAGAGAGAAGTGCTGTGTTCAGTGAACACCTCTAGTGTTTATAATCCCTGTGGGCCTACTGCAAGATGTAATTCATATTGCAGATGTTTATTTCTGTATGGGTCCTTTTGCCCAAAGTCTGCACAAATTGTCATTTGGTCTACCTCTATTTTTTTTTAACCTGTATAATACTTTGCTCTGTGCTAATGTACTGTATGTAAGGTCTTCGTGTCCAAAACCGCATACTAAATAGTTTGGTGGTGTAATATTTTGACCTAATCTACTAATTCTGTACTGTAATATGAGGTTACCTGAGTATGCAGTATGCCAGGAGCAATCTGGCCCCTAACCGGTTCGAATTTGCTGCCGTGCAACAGTCAAATTGTCGTAATGACAAAGTAAACAGATACTTCCCCTCTATCAGAGTGAGGCTAAAAACTAGAGGCACAAACCTTCACTGTTAATCACTGTTTTCCTACTTACGTTCATTCAAAAACATCAACATAATTCTTTAAAAGTACCACTTTAATTTTGTAATTTGATTTGAAATGGGCTTAAGGTGTTTAAGTAAATAGTAATTTAGATCTCACTGTGGATTTGGCTGGTGTCGGTACATTTTGTCAAGTTACACTGGATTTAGACTGCAATCTAAGAAGTAATAGATTTTATTTTATTTCTATATCATGCCTTTCAGGTCACACTTTGATGTCAACAAAATGATTGAGATTGTTGCACAGATTAATTTAGATTAAGTTTGTTTTATTTAAAGTACTGTAAGTAAGAAATATAGGAACTATATTTGGTACATGCTAGAACATATTAACAGCAAATCAAACTGGTAATAAAATCAGTAATAAACCAACCAACCAGCAAATAATAAAATAAATAACACGGTAATTGTATGGCTTAACATACATTAACCATAGTTATTACTAAGTGCTTTAGTTTAATATCCAATTACACTGTATCACAATAGAATTATGGTATTAGTTTGTTTTTGTTCAGGGTGAAATTTGCCTCTACATGCTGCCATATGCTAGATGTTTAGCAAATACAACAGTGTACTTATAACACATAGATACCGTTGAGTACAAGTTAATCCCTAAATTTTTGTATAAACTATACAGTATCCCACTGTATCATGGACACACAAACATGCCTATATATTCAGTTCTACATCACAAGATGCCAGTAACACATATATACATTAACAATATTTAGCCACGAATACATAAAACATTCTCTTATGAAGTCATGCATTTATCATGTCGTTTCTTATAGCTGTCAAAAACGCTACCATTTTCTATTTACTCTCATATGCTGTATAGCATTTCCTTTTTAATCACTGCACAGGGAGACATTTTATTAGGATTTGTATATATCACACGGCCTCAGTAGCTTTGGTCTAATTTCACTTTATATGTAAATAGACAATAAAAATATATACCAAGTTCATAATGAGGTAAAACGTTAATAACGTTATAACGATAAAAACTTTCTGCATGATGGATATCAGGAGTAGAAACCTGACCTGGGCAAATGTTAAGGGAACAATGTCACATTGGGTTAATGAGTGCCATATGATGTCTGCTCCACTATGGTGCTCAGTTTGGACCCACAGAGCTCTCAGATTAAACAGGAGCTCTGTGAGACTTGCAGGTGTTGCACAGTTGTGCGGTATCACACAAACTCACCTCACAAGTGTGCCCTGGACGTCCTTTGTGTATTTATGAGATAATTAAGGCAAGGATACCTCCATGCTTTTTAATAAGCTGGCATTCCACCAACATATCCAATTTCAAGAAATATTTGATGTTTTGAAATATAAATAGTTGGTTGCAATTTTATGTCCTTCAGTGTATTTATCCTGAAGGCCATCATTCTCTGTCCATCTCTGCTTTATCTCACGTTTTCTTTTTTTTTTTTTCATTTTGGCATATAAAGAGCCAAAATGTGTAACTGTACCCATGTCGTCAAACGGTACAGTAAAGTAGCAGAGGCATTGCTCTGGGTATGAGCAGGAAATAAAAACACTGCTGCATGATGAGGAGCTGGAGAGAGACTTTGAAACACCTTTTAATGACATTCATAAAAGGGGTGATGGGTGAAGGGCACTATGTCTATAAAGGACTAATGGGGAATCAATTAAGATGGTCAGGCAGCAGTGAACAATTTTAACAGTGCAGGAGTTAACTATTAGTAATTTGAAAGGTTTTCCAATCCTGGAAACTTCAGTGTTGAAAAAAAAAAACCCATGCTGCAGTTCCACTATCGGTCAGTAGCTCACCTTACCAAGACTGAAAGAAAAAACTTGTGATTATTATGGGTACTTTTGGGTAATAGCAGACTGTACATGACAGACAGTGTCTATAATGTGTGTGCATACATATAAAACCTAGGTTCAGTAAAAGTAGCAAAGGCTTCCTATTTAACATGATTCTGCATTGCTAATTATTGTAATGACAAACATAATTCTTTTGTTATATTTGTCATCTTTTGTAATTCTATGTAAAAAAAAAAAAAAGAAGAGGAAATCAATTAATATATTTGTTACAAATAAAATATGAATTAGTTTGGACTATATGCTCTAACATATATTATATTATATTATATTATATTATATTATATTATATTATATTATATTATATTATATTATATTATATTATATTATATTATATTATATTATATTATATTATATTATATTATATTATATTATATTATAATTTTTTTACCCGGTGCTTGCTGTATATCATCCTATGTTCACAATTGTTGAAAACAATGTGGTTCATCAATTTTCAACTAATAAACATCCACTTTACAATTTCCATGTGCACATAAAAAGGTACAAAACAAATAAAATGTTATTTAATTAAACACAAATTTGAAATATTACATTTGTGCACTTTCAGAACAGGGCAACAATGTCAAGTAAAAGTAAGTAGAAGTTAATGACAAATATGTATAAAGGAAATCTGAGTTGGAATAATTACCCTAGAATGTACCCAGATTTCGATGTATGTGTTTCCACATAAAAATTAGTTTCTTATAGTGAGGTGATTGCATTAATATTATCAAAACACACAATTATCAAAACACAATGTGTGTGTGCCATTTTTTTTTAACACAAAAAAAAATAGCTTTATATTACGATAGAGTTGGCAGCCTATTAATTCACATTTCATTAGTAATAAGCTTTCTTTTATGGCCTTTCTCTGGGGTATATTTTGATATTTTTCCAGTTTATGTAGAAGTACTTGTCTGAACTATATAAATTAAACCCCGGGCATAAATATACAACTCTATAATTACCAAGATTAATTGAGAACATATGTCAGCTAGTGTTGGTGTACATTTACAAGTACAAATCTAACCTAAACATTCAAGTCATTTCCTGATTTGGTGTGCATTTACATTTCATGCAAAGAAAACACCACAGTCATTCCAATATTGCAGAAATGGTGTGGTTCTTGTTCAGTCCTAATATGGCTTTATTAATTGACACAGCTTTACACATACACCCCCCCCCCCCCCACACACACAAACTTTTTATCCAGGGCAGATGAATTGCAATGCAAGTTGACTTGTGTTGTAAATATATAACAGCCCATCAATCAATAATTTTAATAAAATAAAAATAATTTTACTGATGTTTAGGAAAGACATTTCTGCTCTGAATGTTTACATGGATAGTTTATGTTGCGAACATTTAGCATGTCATCAAATCTACCTTGAGCTGGGGTTAAAAATTGGTTCCGTTCCCTGGTTGCCAGAGAGATTGGAGCAGACCTTGGGAGCCATGAGAGAAACTGAGACACTAGTGGTTGGCAGTGTGACACTGTAGTTTTCAGACCATTTTACAATGAGTTAAAATTTGAGACGAGGGTCGGCAGTAAAACTGCATGCCATGGCTCAATCCGTGGTTCACCCCACCTGCAGTGGATCAAACAAGATGGGCTTGGGGTTAAAGTAAGCCAAATCAGTGCAAAGACTTATTAACTTTCGTTGGGAAGATGGGAGCATTTCTTGTGATCTGAGATCCTCCAATACTGCCATGCACATAGACATCTAGTCCTCTATGCGAGTACAAGACAATTAAGACAAAGAAAATACAAATCTTGATGAAAATCATGTTAGGTTCATTTTGAGCATGACCTGCACCTCATCACAGACATAGCGAGAGAAAGAGAGAGAAAGAGATGGAAGATGAAATCCACACAATGCATATAGAGGCTCTACACCAAGGGCCTTCCAGGACAGTACTCAGATTTTATAAACTCTGCCCATGAAGTAATGCTAACAAATGTCAGAGCTCATCAGAGCTCACACCCTCACTGAGAGGATATGGCGTGTTATCTGTTCATCTAAAAAACACTTATTCAAAACGATGCCAAACCATGTCAACTGGATGTCACTGAGGTCCAGTATACAATAGATGGATGGCCTAGAGAGTAATGGGGTGTATATGTGTGTGTTCATAATGTTAGTGTTAGTAAGCATTTTAGTATTAAGGTTTTTATATGTCTAAATGCTAACACAGATAATTCTGAGTACATTTGTGGGAGAATGAGGGTATGACTTTAAAATAAAGCTTGCTTCTGAGAACAAGCAGTTTTTTTTTCTCCAAATTTACTATCCAAAAAAATAGTGCTTGAGTGTATGTGTGTATGTGTTCAGCACTCTACACTAAGACAGAAAGCAGATGTTGGGGACGTGCTAAAGGACAGTCTTGTTGATAATCAACCTGCTATTAGCGAGGTATGTGGCAGAAGTACTCCTGGACTGTGAAGGATTAGTTTAGTCAATCCCTCCAGCTGGACAAGTGGCTACATCACTCTTATTGAAAGGCTACAAAAGCACACAAGCACAGATAACAAATGAGTTAACACTATTTTGAAGACTCACGTTTTTTTCCCCTCTTGGAGTGACTTATGATCAGGGATAGCTCTGTTTCCTCTGCAGCTCAAAAGGTCTGTAAACATGGGTTAAAGTAATGTACCTTTATTCAATTTCCAGGGGTAGATGGGGTGGCAAGACCTCTCTCCTCATTTTTCCCCAGCAAAATAGATGAGGTAATAGCATCTCTCAGTTTTCAGGAGCTTTCAGGAAAGGAGATTAGGAAAAGAGAACAAGAAAGATAGAGTAAGAATAGGTGTGTGGGGGAATTTAAGAAAGGATCCAACTAGCATGGCGCCTCCAGTGAATGTAAAAGTGCTATATATCATACTAAGGATTAAAGGAGACTGAACAAATAAAGAACAATGTAATGAATGTGATAAATTAGAAGTTAAAACACTAGACTAGACACCAGATCTTGTTGCTAGGGAGTGAAACGCACAGTGTCTGCTGCTGAAAGAGAAACGAGTAGAAGGGAGGTGAAGCGATGGAGTGGAATTGTGGACAGTAAATGGCAAACCAACAGAGAGCGGAGAAACATAGAAAGTGTTGTTGGATAAATTAGAGAGGGAAAGATTGAACGAGTATGAGAGAGAGTAGAAGGAGGAGGCGGAAAGTTGCTCAGCAATCTCCCTCCATTTGACTGGCCAAGCAGCACAGCTCAGAGATGCGGCTGAGCTCTTCTGAGACAGCTGCAACATTTCAGGGCTCCAACTCAGCGAATTTCCATCAGCCGCCCCTGCCAGAGACCACAAAATGCTTTCAAACAACGGCTCACTTCAAGAATTCTTGTCTCAGGGAGCAGGGAATGAGAGAGAGGGTTGGGGTGGGGTGGGAGGGGGGAGGGTGATGGTGGATGGGGCTGTGTGAGAAAAAAAAAAAGTAGGTTGGAGAAATGTGTCTTGGTGTTGCTGAGTGAGCTCGGTGAATTAAGCTAACAGATTAATGCAAACTGTGCCCTGGCAGAGAAGTCTGATTGGCCTTCCATGGCAAAATTGCTTGCAGGTTTAGAGAATGGTGTGGAAAAGCAAGCATGTGTGTGTATTTGGTGGTGGTGGTCATGGTGTGTCTTAGGGGATTCAGTCTTAGGACAGCTTCTTGCATGTCAAGTTACTCACCTTCTTTGCCTTATATTAGCACTCATCAGGGATGGCCATTAAACCCAAAGCCTGCACAGAAAATTTAATTACCAAACCATTTATTTCTTTGAAAGGCAAATAAACGCACGGCACCTCAGTATGCATTAGACGAGGTTCAAGGGCCGTTCTTTCACTCATTCTTTGTTGATAACACCCAGGACCCAAGGCCCAGCAAAGGGGGGAAATAATAGTCCTCTTATCCAACGACAGCAGCCCAACTCTATTAGAACCAGCTGGCCCCTGCATAAGTCATTCTTTATTTAAGTTCACTTAAGAGAACAACTGATTTAATGAAGGGTGCTATTTATACATGGGGGTTACTCATCCATGCCGCCCATCGGAGGAGCACAGTGCAGGCTAAGCAAAGACCTGTCCCAATAAACCAGGCCATTTACTCCGGGTGCTTGTAAAAACAAGAGAGCCGAGGGCAAGTGGGCAAGAGACCAGGGGGAACTACAGGCTGTCTTTGTGGTTGAGAGCTTGGAGTGGTGGCCTGAAGCGTAGAGGGTGGAGGGAGGCAAGTGTTGATTTCTGATTAAAGGTGAGAAGAGGCTTGTTGGAAGGGAGGACCTGTTTCAATCAAGTGGTGAAACAAACAGCAGCCCTGATTCAACCTTTTTTAATGATGTAATTCTTGATTATTACAATCAATCACAGTATAGTCTGGAACAGGTTTTTAATCTATATTTGCAAAGCAAATACAAACATTTACTTCATTTGTAAAGTCTATTAGGCATCGAGACTTATAGACTAATGGATAACTTTATTGGGACCAAATGGGAATTTGGGAATGCACTAGATATGAGGTATAAACTAAAGTCCAATAAATGGGCAATGTCCTACACGGTCATTTTCAAGACAACTCCTCCGCACAGCCCACCAGTGCTTGAGGGACAGGCCTTCGATATGCTTTCTCTTTTCCTCTCTGTTCCTGGGGCATTTATAAAGTGAGCAGCATGGCGGAAGGATAGTGTTTGAAGTCTGCAGCCCCAGTTCAGCAGTAAAGGGACTCCCCCTGCTTTCCTCCGGTCATATAAATGACAGCTAATGAAACATGAACTGCTGGCCCTTTGTCAAAAGCCTGGATATCTGTGCCGCCCCTCTACTTAATCAAATGCACCATAATTGTCATCTGCAAATTTTTAGAAACAAGAAGGAGACATTGAAATTTGACCCTCCAACCCCTGACTCAGGGTTGTCAGACTTGTGTATAGTCATGCTTGACCATGCATTTGGCTTCGTGGGGGAGAAATCCACAGTTGTCAACCTTGTCTTCTCTTCTTCTCATTTCTTGCTCACAAACTCCTTAGATCTTCAAAGCAGGAACATACCAACAGATCACAATGTCTTGTAAGTTGTGAGCATAAGCCCATAACAACAGTGACAAAGGATGACTTGAAGTCGGGTACTCAGAACAATGAGAAGACCATCTGGGATGCTTTTAGGATAAAGCCGAAGTTGTAAAAGCACATTTGTGGCAACAAAGAGTGCAGCAGGGAAGGACAGCGGTATATGGACAGTGCAGGTCCTCCAAACCACAACATATACGACCTTAGTGAAAATTATACCCCTGTGTCCACTTAACAACCAAACACTCCTAATCCCTGTCCTACCCTGCAGATGAAACTCAAACTTGACTCCAACCTGAACTTGAACTTAGTGTCTGCTGCTCTTAGCCATTCTTAAAAAAAGAAGAAGATCTCAACCAACTAGTTGTAGGGGTCTAAACTAACAACAAGCAAAAGCCCATTGGGGATGGGCAGGGTTATTAGTGTTAAGATGAATATTTGTGTATTGGGTGTGAATGACAGACTTGGGCGAGGCAGGGTGAACAGCTGCAGCGATGGAATGCGTCCATAGTGGTGGCGAATGAACTAGCGGGCTGTTCTATGGTGTTAATTGCCAGATTTTTGAGGACCAGCAAATCAGGAGACCCTGACAGCTGGCTGTAAGTAATTCCATGTCAACATGAGGGCCCTCATTTGTGGGAGGGAAAAGAAAATGTTTTGATGTTACCAAGAGAGACAGAAAAGGAAAATAACACTCTATTATTATGAGTTAGATGCAGTGAGCTCTCACTGGAACACACTAAAAGTTTCACTTGCCCATGCTATAAAATATAAGTACTGACTTTCATAACTTTATTCTAGCACATTAAAAAACTTACTCAACCAGAGCCTGATAGTAACCACAGCTATGGAGAATGTTATACCCATAAAGAAACAACATACCATCAGATTTATTCAAATAAACATGGATTAGTGCCATGTACCATTCAGTCCAGTCTGCAGAAAGGAAAGGATGCCATGTTGACAGTCTGTAATAGTTTTGAAATCCTTGCAATCTATTAACCATATAAGAGCTTATCTGACAAGACTTTTTTCAACTTTTACTCCCCTTCATAGGTCTGGGCAAGACAATAACATCTTTAATAAATGATAAACAGTTATTTGGTTACATCATCCATAACAGCAAAAATAGGTATATGTTATATACGCTACTGAGTTTAATTAGAATTAAGAATACTATTAGACAAAAGATGCAACTCTTTCTGTTTAAAAAAAAAGGTGGATTTGGGGTGGGAGGATACGGATATGGTCCTCACAGTTGTCTGAAGAAGGCAACAGTTGCCTGGGCTGCAAGAGCCTTAATGCGGAGTGACACGCTTAACTCGACAAATATGAGAGCGATCTATGGAATGATGAGTGTTGCAGAATAAGGGGTGGTCGACTGAAAGCAGCTAAACCTGAAAAGTCTGAAAACACGATCATGATTTATGTCTGAAAATACAGGTAATAGCATCAATAAATCTCCAGTTTTTGGAAATAGATTAGAGCAATTAGTTTTAAAAGGAGCCAATTGCTTGCACACTGCTGTGGTTCCCGAGTTCTCAGCTCTAAAAGCAAAAAAAAAAAAAAAAAGCATTTTTATGACCAACTCTGCAAGACTCCAGGATAAGTGTTTAGGACTCAAATATTTTCTTCACCACCAGTGTTTGTTTGTTTTATTATTCCACTTGAATAGATATTTGTTTGGCCTGAGGTGGCTTCGTGTAATGGTTTCCATTCAAGAAGCAGCATGAAACTGTCTGGAAAAAAATAAACAGAATCGTTTTCCTCTTCTCATCATGTCGGTGAGAGAAAGGAGAGGAAGGTTTTGTCTCTCACACCTCAGAATGGTGCAATTATGCGTGTTGTCATTTGAAACCAAGAAGCAAGAGAACCACGGAGAGGGCTGATGCTGAGGCCTCATAAAGCAGAACGATAAGCTGCTATCTCTCATGACTTCAAACTGAGCTTCATTTAATTTCCCCCTTGGAGGACATTGGTCACAGATGTGGCATTGCCCTCATCTTCAAAGTGTGTTTATGTCTGTGAGAACTTGTCCATATTATAACACTGGGGAAATATGCACTTTATCACCTCACCCAGTCAGTGCAATGGATTTTGGTTCCACTCAATTTGAATTGACATAAACTATGCTATAAAGGAACAGGCGAAAGTAACTGCTTGAGTGATGTCATTGAGCGAGACGGCCTCCTTGATATGGAAAAACCACAAAAGCTGACTTTCTGAGCATATGTGGTGTAGGCTAGTATGTATGTGTACAGGCAAGCTACATGTCTTTAAGCAGATGGATGCAGCACATCAACATGTGTATACCAAAGTCTCTGACCTTCTCGTCATGACACTTTCACTGCTGATACCAATAAAACCACCATGATAATAAATCATAGTGCAACTTATTCAGGCAACCTGACACCCCCAACCCAGAATCTACCACAGCTCATCCTTCAATCAGTGGGCTGAGAGAGCTCTTATTGGCCCAATATATATTTTAAACAAGGGGAACATTTTAATACATTATACATAATATTATACATTTAGGCTCCACACTGGGCCTGTATAGTACAGCCTATGCTAATACCTCCAAAAGGATAATAATTACTAAGCGATAATGTGAGACATCTGGCAAAGCAAGAGAAGCCCCTGCAAGTCCCAAGGCAGAAGGCCAGCATATCATAGCCTATCATGTTCATAAAGACTGTGCCAGAAGTGGATGATGCAACATTCACACTCACTGGTCACATAGGATAAAAGGTCACTGTTTTGGAAACCAACTTGTTACTTGAGTGGTTTAGAAGACTCTGCACTGGCATTGCAGAAATAAAATGACAGCTTCACGTTCCAGACAACAGTCAAAGAATGATGGATTTTGGCATATAGTAACTGTATCTATGTTAGGAAGTCTTTTAAAAAATACTGATATTACAAAAACTTGCATTACACATACAGTATGACTGGGTAGTAAAACAAGATTCTATCCATACATTACATGTAGCATATTTTATACACTGCCCAGACCAAAACAAAAAAACAAAAAAACAAAAAAAAAAAGTGGCACGCTCTAATATTTAATCGAACTGCCTTCAGCTTTGATTACAGCATGCATTCATTATAGCATAGCTTCTACAGCCATATGCAAGGTCATAACAATTATTTCCACCCAGAGTTGCTTTACATTTTGGTGCCACAAAAGTCAAATCACACCATAAAAGCTTTTCTATCATATTCCAAAAGCTTTAAATGTGGTAAATTCACAATTTGAGTCCTGAAATATGCCTGTGCAATCAGGAAAGAAAAAAAAATCGATGAGATAGCTGTCATTCAATATATCCAGGTAGTTGGTTGACTTAATTTCATTGCCACATAATGTTTCTAAGCCTACACCTGGCCAATTGAAGCTACCCCACCTCATAATACTGCCTCCAGTGGCTTGTACAGTGGACATGATGCATGGCACAGCAGCTGTAGGCTTTTTCCATTGCTTTAAAGTCCAATCTTTATGCTCCCTAGTATATTAAGCTGTTTATTTCCAGGCTGTCCTCACTAACAAATGGTTTTCCTATGCCCACCCATCTGTTTAGTTCCAATCCTGAGAGTTCTCAGGCACATAGTGTGTGGAAATGCTCTTACGTTTAGTATTACACATAGTTGTGATTTCTACTGTCCATATTTTACAATGCAACTTCACAGCTCAGCACTATACTTTCTGTTTTTAATGCACTGAAAACAGTTCTAGCAATTTCACCAATCTCCTTAATTGTTTCTTTTCTTGGTGCAGGTCAAGAATTTGATACTTTTGAAAAAAAAAGAAAGAAAAAAAAGAAAAGAAAAACAGTAACCTCTTTTCATGAGCATGTGATGTGGCTTCTGACTTTTAAAAATGAGAAGCTACTCACTCCATCAGTTAGTATTAAAAGAATGGTTGCCAGCTGAAAAATATTAATAACTATAGTAATTGTCCAATCAAAGGTATTTGCTTATTTAATTTCAAATGGCAACTTTGTTTTGGCCAGGCAGTGTATGGGCTCTACTGATTAACCCCCCCCCCCCCTACCCCCCACCCACCACACACACACACACAAAAGTGCCCTATTGTCAGCAGTATTGGAATTAGCTTGATCTCCCTTATATAAATATGACATATAATGACTGACACATGCAATCACAGCCAAACACAACATCCAACCGAAAAATACAGGAAATGAACAGAATTGATAGTAAATAAAAAAACAACAAACCATAATGTCAGTGCAAGGCAAAAGCTGCAGTACCTCAAATCATCCCATTAATTATCACTGTTGATAATAATATAATCTCAAGTTCTGATGAAATATCAAGATAATGCTCTGACTCATTCAGTGCAGGTTACTTCTGTCTGGGTACACTCTTAAAGCCTCTATCAAGAGCAATATGGTTTATGTCAACAGCCAAATTGGGCATTATCATACTATCCACGTAACCTAACTAAAGGTCAAAGATCGTAATAAGAGTTATAGTAAATCCTCTGTGACTAAGAGGTATTGAATAGCATGCTGTATCGTGTAGAGGTGAGAGGTCAGACTGGGGTCAGGGTCAGGGACATGGTGTGAGGCTTAGCTTTATCAGCTCTGTTACAGCGGGCCATGCACTTAAAGCAGCAGAGTGGTGGAGACTTAATTGTTCCTGTCACACACTCGTCTCGTTCACAGCTGCTCCCCACAGTGTAAACCTGCAGAAAGCCACAGAAACACAATCACCCGTGTTGATTTAGCATCTCATATTTACATTCATTTCCTTTTCACGTTTTCAGTTTACATTCAGAATTTACAGTGTGGAATTTATAATACAGATGGAAAGAATGAGAGGAGAAAAAAAGAAAAAAAAATCACCAAAAGTTCAACATGACTAAGACTCTGTTTCTTGTAAGTTAAAAGGTCAAAGCTAAAAATAAGCTGATCAGTTTTAATGTAATCAGTTATATTATTATTTCCGGTTGAAGCCCATATACATGTGTGCCTGTCTTTCTGTACGGCAGAAATCTCTGCCTAATTTATTAATACAAAGAAATTACATTTTGTAAAAGCTTTAGTAAAAGCAGGGAAAAAAGCATTAGCTGCTATGACATAATCTGGCACATAACTCCTCATAACTTCACCTCTACTCAATATTTTTAATTTCATTTATGGCACAGATTTAACATATATCAAAGTTTCATTAAATTCTGTAAAGCCATTTTTGTAAGGCTTTGAAAAATTCTGGCTAGACAGATATACATACATACAGACAGACCGACCAGAAATATTTCTGAGACTGGTTTCGAGTACTCCGATGTATGAAATGTAAAGATATCATTGAAAAAGCAAGTTCTGACCAATGCGTTTTATTCACACACACACACACACACACACACACACACACACACACACACACACGCACACGCACACGCACATGCACGCGCGCACACACGCACGCACACACGCACGTACGCACAAACTGGTGACAGGATCATAGGCACCCTAGGCTCACCCATACCCATAACGTCCATGCTGGTCACATACACTCAGAACACCCAGTGCACCACAGCCTGCTGCACACGAGTAGGCAAGTAGGCAAACAGCCCAGGGATGCCGACACAACCTCCAAACTTCACAGGTTCAAATCCAATCAAATACCCAAACAAGTCTGGTCCACTGAGTACCCAACAGAGCACCTAAAGGATCCGCCGTCAACGAACTGGCGCTAGACACCACAGCAGACCCCCAGAGGCCCTGTGAAGCAATGCCATCCAACCTAGGTAGTTTAATCTGACTGATCAGTGTGTGTATGTGTGTGTGTGCATGTGTGCACACTAATACACACACACACACACACACACACACACACACACACACACACACACACACACACACACACACACACACACACAGTTTTACAGCAGTAGCACTTGCCAAAAAAAATGCTAACAAAAAAAATACTTTTTACCCCTTTATAGACCTCACATGCACAACAAAAATTCTAATTCCCTTGAAACTACTACAAGGTAAGGGGATACCAAGATATGCAGACAAGACCAATATGGCTCTCATTCCTCTCATTCTGTAGCCCTACAGGCTCTGTGTATGTATTCCTAGCCAGAAAGGTCCAGAGGCCCAGGAACAGATGGAGCAGTCTGGCCTTATCCTGGGTGGGCAGTAGTTATTAACTGCTCCTCCACATGCCCTCTGGAAAATGTGTAATGGATTTAATGTCCAGCCATTGAAAATGCAATATTATATTATTCAATTTCATCTAATATCAACATCAAATGCACTGGAATGTACAAAATCCAAGAGAATATGTATATTTTCTTTGAGGAAAATAAATTGTTAGGAACATGTTGACTCACTGTTAACTTTCCACAAGTCTGGGAAAGGCAGGACAGAATCTCAGAAAAGTTCTTTACAAAAGCAACACTCACCTTTGCAGTGCTGATGTCTTCATCAATTCACATCAACTTATATCTATTCAATTAATTTACAAACAACAAAATAAATTAAATGCAAAGGAAATTTATTTTTAAATTCCAGAAATATTCTAGTATTTTGGATAAGACCAGTCAGTTAGACATTGTCTTTCACTTTTAATTACTAATGTAATTTATTATCCTTTATTTTATTTCATAGGAAATCCGAAAAACTGTTTTAGCCATTACCATTATGAGTACTACATTACTTAGAAAAAAATTCAATAGTGAAGAATTATTTGAAATAGTTTATTTAGGTTATAACAAGGTTATACAATGTTCATCGTTTGTTTGCATAACAATATTTTTATTACTTTATTATGGTTGTTGATATCAATCTGATCATGTGAAAACTTGAGCCCTATTAGTGTATAACAAAAAACAAAAATTACATCAGTGTTAACCAAGTGTTCAATCAGCTTTTCTGTT
>JAAGKR010006477.1:0-15134 GCA_011419295.1 Clarias macrocephalus
AAACAGGGGAACTCTGCTCTGACACGCCCCCTAGTGCTGGACTCTCTCAGGTCTCCCTCCCTCTCTACGTCTGTGTCTTATTCTCTCTCTCTCTCTCTCTCTCTCTCTCTCTCTCTCTCTCTGTTTCTCACTCACACGCACACACACACACACACACACACACACACACACACACACACACACACACACACACACACACACGAGTTGGGAGGGGTGTGAGGGGGGGCGGGTCAGAGCTGCTTCTGGATGTACGTGTGCACTTTAAACAGGGGAACTCTGCTCTGACACGCCCCCTAGTGCTGGACTCTCTCAGGTCTCCCTCCCTCTCTACGTCTGTGTCTTATTCTCTCTCTCTCTCTCTTTCTCTCTCTCTCTCTGTTTCTCACTCACACGCACACACACACACACACACGCGTGTTTAACCCGTGCCTCCTGTTGCTCCCTCCAGTGAGCGCTTGTTGCTGGACCGTGAGAAGACCAGTTCGTCTTCACATGTATCATGGAGATAAAACAAACTATAATATACAGCTTGTGTATGTGTGTCTGTGCGCACATTCAGCAGTCTGATGAAATTAAGGATCTTGACCATGCTTAATAAGCGCATATTACACACATGAGGTTAGTCTGGTTTATTTAAGTTGTTTTAGAGTGTAGTTAGCAGCAGTCCGATACGTGTGTGTGTGTGTGTGTGTGTGAGAGTTGTAATGTCGTATGTTTATACACAGCGCGCACACAGACACAAACTTCACAAAGGGTAAAGTTCTGTATTTCTCGAAGACTGCTGATTACATCACGGCTAGCCAATCAGAGCGAAGGGGCGGAGCTCGAGAATCACAACAGGATGCAATCAGTTCTAACGGCAGACAGGAACTTGATCTCGGTGTGTGGGATGAGCATACACACACACACACACTCGTGCAGTTTTATGCCGTTAGATTTAAATAGACCAGTTCAATGTTACATTTCACTGCGAGTATTCAAACAGGAAGTGGAATGTCCGAGTGCATGTTAAATAAATCTTATTTTTTCTAAAAACCTACATGTATACTCGTTTTCTGTCTGTGTGAGTTTTACGTTTTGTAACAGAGCGAGACGGGCAAAGTCATAGCAAGTATGAGAAATTCTTTTTTAATGTTTGAATTACAGCGGTACCACCGAGTCCTTAAGGTACAATTTTGTATTGTGAAACACCTTGTCCCATAGGAAATAATGTAAATGCAGATAATCCGTTCCAGTCGCCCAAAAATATTACCAATTTCCAACACTATAATCATATTTTTGCATATAAAAACAATCAACATTTAGAAATGAAATAAAGTAAAATATGAAATAAATAGACATTACACTTCACTTAACCTTAATTTATGATTCCTCTCGGCACCGGCTGCTTTAAAAACCAAACTGAAAGCGGCTCCCTTTTCTTCTTGCTGCCGTCTTTGCTAACATTCTTGGGACACATGGCGCTACATCTTCAGTACGTCCTGCACAAAATGCAAAATAACCCACAAAAAATATGTAAATTCGCTTCACTTGGCTTTCCACTGACGCAAAAAAAGTTTTGAATGGCTTGCGGATGTACACGTGACAGCCAGTGTTCAGTTTGGCTCATATGCTGAAAATGATTTGTATGTTAATGAATTTTTTTTGCAAAAATCAGTTCTTAGTGCGAAAATTCTCGCAGTGGGCGCTTTTAAGCCGAGGTACCATTGTATAAATATTTAGTGTATATATTAGTTCAGTAGCACTATCATCCCCGTACTCTGGTTTTGCATACTCTCAGCCAATTGTGGTCCAGAAATTATACATTTAATCAGGAAAAGAAAAATGTATGCTGAGTTTGCTAAGCTCTAGAGTAAGAATAAATCTTGTATCTGTTAAAATGAGGAGGGTAAAAATTTTTTTTTTCCAGTTTATTATTAGATTTGTATAATACCCTTAATTATGTAATGGCCCATGATAACAGGCCCTTCTCCCTAAAATCTGGTCTGTTGTTAATGGGGTTAGTGGCGGAACAATATTCAACTCAATCCCATTGAATTCCATTAAAATTTTCAATTCAATTCAATTTTATTTATATAGCGCTTTTAACAATGTTCATTGTCTCAAAGCAGCTTTACAAGTATGAATTTTTTTTATGGAAGTGTGTATGTGTGTGAGGAAAATGTGCCTAGATAATAATGAGATGAATGAGTGAATGATGAATGAAATGTTTCTGATGAGCAAGCCAAGGGTGACGGCGACAGTGGCAAGGAAAAACTCCCTGAGATGGTAGTAGGAAGAAACCTTGAGAGGAACCACACTCAACAGGGAACCCATCCTCATCTGGGTGATAACGGATAGAAATTATATAACATTGTGTGTTATGCAGCTGAAAGTTCAATATAACAGAAGTTCTTTAAATTAACATGAAGTTCAGTTCAGCACAGGGATGAGTCAGCAGGTGCAGAGCGCAGATGGGGTCTGGATCACTGGGAGCTCAGGAGCAGCATGTGTAGATCCAAACCAACATGAAGAAGAATCCAGCTGGAGCAGGTCCTTCTCTGGATGCCTCAGGAACCTCGCAGGGTTGGCCTCTGTCTACTGAAGCTGGAACAATCTCCAGATGCCTCGGGATGAGTAGAGGAGTACAGAAGAGATGGAGAGAATTAGTGTAGTTGCCATTCAAGATGGATGTACTGGAGTATGAGGTTATGGGATAGGTTACGTGTATGCCAGATTAAAGAGATGTGTCTTGAGTCCTCGAACACTGTCTGGAAGGCTATTCCAAAGCTTTGGAGCTAGATATGAAAATGCCCCGCCTCCTTTTGTAGATTTTGAAATTCTGAGAACTACCAGAAGTCCGGAGTAACGTATCAGAAGACTGGTTAGGTATGTGGGAGCTAAACCATTTAAAGCCTTGTATGTAAGTAATGCTAGTTTGTAATTAATTCTAAACTGAACAGGTAGCCAGTGCAGGGATGATAATATTGGGGTTATATGATCATATTTTCTAGATCTAGTAAGAACCCTGGCGGCTGCATTTTGGACTAACTAAAGCTTGTTTATTGTGGATGCAGAACAGCCACCCAGTAATGCATTGCAGTAATCCAGTCTGGAGGACATGAATGCATGAACCAGCTTTTCTGAAATACGGATAAAATGTTTCTAAGCTTGGAAATATTTCTAAGATGGAAAAAAGTTGTTTTTGTGATGTTGGAAATATGATTTTCAAAGGACAAGTTACTATCTAATATTACGCTCAGGTCTTTCATTGTCGAACTGGTGGTAACAGTACATCCTTCTAAACGCAGGCTGAATTGTGAGAGCTTGTACTGGTTTTGGGGCCAATAAGTAATATCTCTGTCTTATCTGAATTTAGTAAAAGAAAGTTATTGGTCATCCAATCTTTTATATCTTTAACAGTTATTCTAGACAACTTGGGTATTTCATCTGGTTTAGTTGAGATATATAATTGGGTATCATCAGCATAACAATGGAAATTAATCCCATGTCTTCTAATGATGTTGCACAAGGGAAGCATGTATATTGAGAACAGCAGAGGCCCTAAAACTGATCCTTGTGGGACCCCATATTTCACTGGCATTACACCAGATGGTTCGCCCTTTAGATCTACAAAATGGTATCGATCAGACAGGTAGGCTCTAAACCATTTTAATGCCTGGCAATGAATACCAATGTGATTTTGTAAGCGATCTACGAGAATGTTATGATCTATAGTGTTGAATGCAACACTAAGATCGAGTAAGACTAGTATTGAGATGCAGCCTTGGTCTGAAGCTAAAAACAAGTCATTTGCAATTTTAACTAGTGCAGTTTCTGTACTATGATGGGGCCTGAAACCTGACTGAAATTCTTCGAGGATGTTGTTTTCCTGCAAGAATGTGCATATTTGAGCTGATACTACCTTTTCTAATATCTTTGATATAAACTGAAGGTTTGAAATCGGTCTGTAATTTATTTCATTCGGGTCTAAATTAGACTTAAGTAGAGGCTTAATAACTGCCAACTTGAAAGATTTAGGGACGTGTCCTAGATATAATGAGGAATTAATAATGTTTAGAAGTGGCTCTCCAACCGTATGCATCACTTCTTTTAATAATCTGGTTGGGATTAGATCTAACAAGCACGTTGTTGATTTAGCCGAGGTGATTAGTTTATACAGCTCTTCCTGTCCTACACCTGGGGTCCGTTCTTCGTACGTGGCTTGAAACATCCGAGATGAATTGACACATCTAAGATGAGATCATTGTGCTAATTATGATGCGGCTAATTCGGTTCTTCGAGCCCACCTGTTGTTTTTGATTAGTATCGCTGGATTGAGTTGTCTAGGATTATTGCGTGTTTGTGCGTTTGTTTAAAAGGCGATATGCATCGACAGTAGAAACACTGATCACAACCCCTGCGATTGGTTGACGAAATGGCAAAAAAGCAGCTCAATTTTTTTTTCTCAAGCGGAGCAAAAGCTTTTATTAGAGGGTTATGCAGAATTTCAAACTTTAATAAAGATAATTAAAAATAAAAATAATTATTAAATACGTGAGTGCTGCCCGTGTTACATGTTACGTGTGTGTGTGTGTGTGTGTATATAATATCACCAACCATCCCATTTTTATTAAAGTGTATCCATATAAATGTCCCACCCTGTATATTCAAATCCTATTTGTATTCATTTAAAATTAACTGAACAAATTTTATATTTTAAGTAATCTTCAAGTACTTAAGTAACAGTAACTGTTAACTGTCAACCTCAAAGTTCCACCAACTTAAATCTAAAGCGCTCTGGTGGCTCAGTGGTCGGTGTCTCGCCTGCCATGCGATAGACCCGGGTTCGATTCCCGCGCTGGATTGAATTCTCTCTATTTGCAACAAATTCAAATATTGATAGTTCTGTTTACTTAAAATTACTTTAAAAAATTATGTAACTGATTACCTCAAATATTTTGAGTTTTGCCACCTTAATTGGGTTTACAGTGTTAAAAGTGAAGTAGAAGAACAAGTCTAGTAAGAAGTATATTGTCATGCTGTGCTAAAGGACCCTGTCTATCACACAATACACCAGGAATTAGAAAAACTCTGCGTATAATCCTCACACCTTCAGTAACCGGTTGCTCTCTCATAAACGGAAAAGACATGACTGCCGACAGATTTGAGAAAATAACCTCCACTTATATAGACGCAATCGGGGGATAGAATGTTACATATGATTAGACCCACACGGAGATTAACACATGAATGATGACCACAGACACACACACGTGTAGAGATACTGTATTTATGTTTAAATACATCCATTCATATATTCATGCAAGATACTTTTCTTTTCCCCGCGGAGTCAATCCGCGTCAGTCATGTTCTTTAACCAATCAGATGTGATCTCGCCATTTCAACCAATCATAACCCGTCAGGAGCGCAGCCGAAATCCTGTTTACATCAAATAAACGTGCTCCCGAGCAGGTTTAAGCTTACGGACATGTTGCTATGACAGAAGAACAACAATCCAAATAAGAATCTGGGATTATTTTGGTTTCTTGCTATCAGTTGGCTCAGATGCTCAGCCCTAGCAACTCTTAGAGTCTGCCTATAGCTGCACATACTGTCTTTATATACGCGATTCTAAAAACTTCTAATTTAGTTTTTCTCCAGTTTCGCTCTAGGTTACGGGTTGCTCTCTTTAGGGTGCAAGTATGATTGTTGTACCACGGTGCAAGTGTTTTATCTCTGATTTTTTTTTATCTGATGGGAGCAACTGTGTCTAATGTACTGGTAAAAATAGTGCCCATGCTGCTAGTCACTAATAAGAAATTGGGACAGATCCTGCAGATTACTTTTGAATCTGTCTTTAGTAGTTGGATTCATATTTCTGACAAATGATGAATAAATTTTATTTATAGTGCTTTTAAGAATGATCAGATTGTCCCTGATCAACAAGCCGAGGGCGACGGTGCTGAGGGAAAACCTCTCTGAGATGGCAATAGGTAGAAACCTTGAGAAGAACCTCATACTGTGTGCTAGGAGGCTGGAAGTTCAGTATAACAGACGTGTTTACATTAATATAGGGTCCAGTTCATTATTGGAGGCTCAGGTACATACAGTGGCAAGAAAAAGTATGGGAACCCTTTGGAATTTCATGGTTTTCTGCATTGATTTGACATTGAACGTGATCTGATCTTCATTTGTCTAAAATAATAACACAAATACATCTGATCTTCCATGTCTTTATTGTACACACTCATTCAACATTCAATATGGTAGTAGAAAAAGTAAGTGGAATTAATAACTGGTTGTCCATTCTTCTTGGCATAACTGCGTTAGCCATTCTGTTGTGAACTTGCTCTGGTTTTTTGGTCATTGTCCTGTTGCATTACCAAACTTCTACTGAGTTCCTGCTGACATACAGACATTCTGTACATACAGTACGCATTACGTACTGTAGATTCATGAACACAGATGTTAGCCAGTTCCAGTGATGCCTTCAAATATTTGCCTGTCACTGGAGATCATTTCTTTACCTCATTGGTGAGTGTTCATTGTGCTGTTGGAGTAATTTCGACTGGGCTTCCACTTTTTGGTCGAGTAGCCACAGTCTCTCTGTTTGCTAAACTCATTGAAAACACTTTGTAACCATTTCCAGCTTTACGTAAATCAACAAACCTTGATCATAGAACCTCAGAAAGCTCATTTTAGTGTATTCTTCTTATACGGAGCAAACTCAAATAGTTTGCTTGGTTTTTATCAGTTAGAGTAGTCCCTAGTCCACAAATCCAAACTCATTTTCTTAAAAAGACTCCAGGGATGCTAACACTTGACTCCAATGAGGTCCGTTTTTTTTTAGGTCAAGGATTCGTACTTTTCCACTAGCACTATGAGATTTTCATGGTTGTTCTCAATAAAGACAAGAAAGATTTATTTTAGGCACATTTTATTTGTCAATACTCTTGATTTAGATGAAGATCAGATTATATTTTATGACAAGTTAATGCAAAAAAACAAACAAAAAAACAAGGTTTACATACTTTTCCTTGCCACTGTAATGATAGGGTTGCAGGTCTGAACTATTGATTGACAGCAGTTACAAGTCCTCAAAGAACAGCTGTCTTCATGGTCACCACACGCATCCCAAGCAGACCACACGGGGCCACCCGGATGAGTCAGACAGATCCAGAACACAGAGGGGGTCTGGATCACAGGATCTAATACGCAGGTTGACGATTTTGAAGAAGAGATGAGTGTAATTAGTTCATTCTCTTCAAGGGGAGTAAAATATTCTAGGTTCTGATGTGGTGTGGTTAGTTTATCATCTGTATCACTTAAATTGTCTTGTTTCAAAGCCTGAATTTTTTGACTGATACTTACTGATAAAGCTCTGTGCAGTATTTGATGTGAATGTACGTCTAAGGCGGTAGTGCGGTGCTGTGCGTACATTATTACTATAACACACTTTAATTGAGACAAGACAGTGATCTGAGATAACTCCAGACTGTGGTTATATTTCTTGTACTTAATCCGAAGAATAATATTAAATCTAAAGTTTGACCTGCTTTATGAGTGGGTCCAACTGCTCACTGATTTACTCCTACTGAGTCCAGTATGGACATAAATGCTGTTCTCAGAGGGTCTTCTGGATTCTCAAAATGAATATTAAAGTCTCCAGCAATTAACGCTTTGTCTACAGAGACGACAAGGTTTGAGAGGAAATCTGCAAATTCACAAAGTAAGCAAGCATTTCATAAATCAGTGAACTTTTTTGTGAAATGAGTCTAAATACAGTGGACCCTTGGATTTCGAATAACGCGGTTTGCGAGTGTTCCGCAAGACGAGCAAAGATTTTTAATACATTTTGGTATTTTGATACCGAGTATCATGTATCACGCATGCTTCTTGTTTTGACCCCGAGCATCACATTATCACAACAGAGCCAATGGTTTTTCCTCTCTTGCACTGCGGAATTGTGGGTAATCGTCTCCCCTGTTGGGTCTTAGTGCTCGTCTCTCACTGGCATAATCAACATTATACACACATGTACTGATTACTATAACACTGTGACCACGTGTGTGTGCGTAAAAAACTTCTTTTATTTCGTGCCTGTGTGTGTGTGTACAGCGTGTGTGTACTGTTTATTATAACACGAATAAAGCAAAAGCAAGTCTCATTAGAGAAGTTGAAGATCCATGTTCTCTTTTTGTGTGTCAGCAACCGTGCCCCTTCACACACACATTCCTCCTCATCTCGCCTTCACACACACACACACACCCCCCCCCCCCCCCTCTCTCTCTCTCGCTAATTCTTTTCAAAGGTAAAGTGCTGGTTAATTTGTTTTATTTTTACTTTACAGCAGTGTTTCCGTTTGTGTGTCTCTCAATCAAGTGTTATTAGAGAGATTTCCCTGTTTATTTTCTAGATAAAACAGTGTCTTTGTTAGTGTGTGTGTGTGTGTGTGTGTGTGTGTGTGTGTGTGTGTGTGTGAAACTCAAATAAGAGAGGAGTAAGAGTTACTGTGTAAGACTAGAAGAGGGAGAGGGGAGGGGCTCATTCATTCTCTGTTCTTACTTTAGCTTCACACACATACACACACACATAGCACCTCCGCGCATAAATGGAAACACTTATCTGTCTGGATTTATTTGTACTTTTTTTTAAAGGTAAAGTGCAGGTTATTTTTTTATTTTTACTTTATATTTTGTATTAATAATTTTTATGTATTAATTTTTTGGGGGTTGTGGAATGAATAATTTGTATTTCCATTATTTCTTATGGGAAAATTTGATTTGGTTTACGAGTGTTTTTAAAATACGAGCCCGCTTTCCGAAATTAATTATGCTCGTCATCCAAGGTTACACTGTATATATACATCAGTCAGAGCAGCATACTGCCTTTGCTCGCTTGTTTTCTCCCTTTAATGCATCTTGGTGCCATCTCTTCACACACAAACCCGGCCATCCACATGATGTGAAACACAATCCATTAGACCAGACCACCTTCTTCCATTGCTCCATGGTCCAGTTCTGATGCTCATGAGCTTTTGGTGTAGGGTTGCAGCTTTATAGCTCCATATGCAACAAACTGAAGCACTGTGTGTCCTGACTCCTTTTTGTCAAAGCCAGCACTCACTTTTTCAGCGGTTTGAGTTACAGGAGCTCTTTTATTGGATTAGACTACACAAGTGAACCTTCACTCCCCTCATATAAAAATATTTGTTGATCAATAATTATTTTCACTGGATGAGAACACGTCATCAAATCATTAATTCAATAAAATTTTATTTGCACTTTTAACAATTGGCGGTATTGCAAAGCAGCTTTACACGATCAAAGAATTATTTAAGTTTGTATGAAATGTGAATGTGTGTGAATTAAAATGATCAGATCGTCCCTGATGAACAAGCCGAGGACAACAGTGGCAAGGAAAAACTCCCTGAGATGGCAATAGGAAGAAACCTTGAGAGGAACCGGACTCAACAGGGAACCCATCCTCATCTGGGTGATAATGTATGGCAGGGATTGATTTGCACTCATACTGTGTGATAGGAAGCTGGAGGTTCAGTACAACAGAAGATGTGTTTAAGTTCATATGGAGTCCAGTTTGTTATTGGAGGCTCAGGTAGACTGTAGGAAACTCCAGTGAAGCACAGAAGAGGTGTGCTCCGGTGGGCTAGCCTTAGCGTTAGCTTTGACTGAACGAGTATGCCGCTGAGTCGTCACCTACTCGCCCCGCTGTGAGGACTCTAATGCCGAAGTCAGGGGCTGGTTATCTCCGCCTGCAGCACCCATTCTTTCCGCTACGGGAATAACGCTGCTCTGGCGCTCTCTAATCCTCTCTAAAGTCGCTGGATGTGCTTCTCTAATGCTGGTATCATCTCCGTCAGAGTGCTAACAGATATAGTTACCGCTAATAACGGAGGAACAATGTCTAAACATCCTGCACTCTACACACTGCAAAAGCTGAATAGTATCCATGATAACGTATCTGAGTTTTGATTGTTTGTGGATGGATTCCGCTTGTTGTTCTTAGACAAAGAGATTCGCGTGTTCTCCGAAAAAGTGCAGAAAAAGGCAAAAGTCCCGTCTCATTAGAACGTAAAACTAGTTATTATTATTATTTTGTATAAACGGAAAAAGCAGTATAATTTAAATGCTGATACAAATAAACGAGGAACTTTTGCAGTAACAATACGAAAACAGGAAAAAATTATCTGCTGTTATGAAAGTGATGTGTCTAAATAAGTCTGATCACACTAGAACAGTGAATTTAACATGAAACATTTAAAATAATAATTATGAAATAACTAACTACAACATTATGAAGTCTATGATTATTCAGTTGAAGCCCACATACACCTCTGTCTGTCTTTCTGAGACAGTTTTTTGGTATAAAACTCTACACATGTCTGTAAAAGAACTTTCTGAAGATCTCTGAACCTTCTTTTCTAGGATTCAAGTCAAGTCAATTTTATTTATATAGCGCTTTTAACAATTGACATTGTCGCAAAGCAGCTTTACACAATAAAAAGAAGTAAGTCTGTATGCAATGTGTATGAATCAAAATGATAAGATTGTCCCTGATGAACGAGCAGAGGGTGACGGTGGCAAGGAAAAACTCCCTGGGATGGTAATAGGAAGAAACCTTGAGAGGAACCAGACTCAACAGGGAACCCATCCTCATCTGGGTGATAACGGATAGCAGGGATTGATCAACTTAATAATGTGTACTGGAAGTTCAGTGGAACAGGAGATGTGTTAAAATTAAAATGAGTCCAGTTTGTTCCTGGAGGCTCAGGTAGACTGTAGGAGATTCCAGTCCTGAGCTATCGAACAACTGAAGTCACAGGTCCCCAGAGCATCAATCGATGATAGGACAGTCTTAATGGAAACCAGCCCCAGCCACCATACAAATCCAGGCAGACCACACGGGGCATCCATGCGACGAGATCTCCAACCAGAAGCAGGACTCCAGGACCAGTTAGACGGGTCCAGAGGGCAGAGGGGTCTGGATCACTGGTAACTCAGGAGCGAACATGTATAGCTCGACAGAGAGACAGAGAGAGGGAAAGGAGAGAAGGAGAGAGGGAGAGAGAGAGAGAGATAGAGCAGAAAATAAGGAGAGATGGCAGTTAGGTCTGGTCACAGTCAACATGTATAAGGTGAATGTATATTAGTGCAAAGTGCAAGCAGGGACTCCGGCAGGACTAACTATAACAGCATAACTAAAAGGGAGGAGCCAGAAGGAAACACAAACATGAGGGGAAACTGAGATGTAAAGCAACCAATCACCTCACCGTCAACAAACCTGAGTGAACAATGAGAGTGCGGAGGACAGCATCTAAACATACCAGTTCACCAGATACTCTACGTCCATGAGTCCCCCAGATCTGCTCCTTTACCTAAGGCTCATCTATTTACAAAAATGCTGCGCTAAATAAACAGGTTTTTAGCCTAGACTTAAACACTGAGACTGTGTCTGAGTCCCGAACATTAATAGGAAGACTATTCCATAACTTTCGGCTTTGTAAGAAAAAGCTCCGCCCCCTGCTGTAGTTTCACTGTAGGATTCACAGACTGTAGTACATTTACATTTAGGCATTTAAAACCGTATAAAACATAAAGACATCATTGAAATAGTTCAGATATACTATACTATACTATTCCTGACTTCATCTTAACATTAATTTTGAATAACAATAAAGGAAAATGTTATGTGTTTGGTGAACTTTTGCATTATGTGATTTAGCATTTGTTTAATAAGACATCGGCGGCACGGTGGTGTAGTGATTAGCACTGTCGCCTTGCACCGCCAGGGTCCGGGTTTGATCCCCGGCCAGGCTCGATTCCCGTCTCTGTGTGTATGGAGTTTGCATGTTCTCCCTGTGCTTGGTGGGTTTTCTCTGGGTACTCTGGTTTCCTCCCACAGTCCAAAGACATGTATGTTAGGCTAATTGGCGTTCCCAAATTGTCTGTAGGGTGTGAATGAGTGAGCGTATGTGTGTGTCTGTGCCCTGCGATGGATTGGGGCACCCTGCCATATGCCCCAAGTCTTCTGGGATGGGCTCCAGCCCCTCCGTGACCCTGAATACAGGATTAAGCGGTATAGATGATGAGTGAGTGAGTAATAAGACATCCCAAAACAGAATTTTTAATGTTGTTCATCAATATTTCCAAAAGTATGAGCACCCTCGGCAACCACATACTTATCATGGGGTGATACCATGATCAAGAAGGTGGTTCGCCCAAGGCCAGGCTCAGTCATTGCAAATTCCCCAGATGTGGGAACCTCGACTACATAATTTCTGATAGAAGAGCTTGTGCTCTTCACTAACGATCTCTCTGCTAGATGGTAGCATAGCAGTTGCGCGCAGCCGCTCTGGAGCCAAAATGAGCCAAAACCAGTGTTCGTATATACCACCGCCAGACACTCAATAACCAGTGGTGCCGGTCAATAGGGGGCGCAGGGGTGCCGCCCCCATTAAGGTTAGGCAGAGGAGAATGCTACTTTAACATGTAATTATTTAACATAATAATAATTATTTATTTTAATAATGAAATAAAGTCATTTAGTCACAATATTTCGTTATATTTCTTAATATAATTTATTTGCAATTAAAAACATTCTAAACTGTATTATGTTCATTAGTGTTCATGTACGCGGGGCGACGGATAAACGAGTGTCTATGTAGGCACGTACATTTTTGGAAAGCATGTGACTTGAGGCTGAGCTCTAATTGGATCTTTTCAAATCATCCTTGGGGTGCAGCACTGTGCTCCCCAAAACCTCTCACTTTTGTTCTTAGCGAATTAATATTTTAAATATTTGGTCATGTGATTGGACCATTCTCAACGAGTCTTTTCCAGCACTTCTTATGGCAAGCGGAGCTGCTGACTGGATGTGATGTAAGTCATGACTTTATTTTATACTAGTAATAATTATGCTTAATCACCTGATAAATGCCTATTTGCAGGTGAGTATTAAAAGTTTAATTTTAATTTTGTTTGCATTCACTACCAAATTTTTTTTGCACCAGCCGCCACTGTCAATAACCCTGAAAACTACATTCAAGATGAGCTGCGTGAAAAGCTACACGGACCCGGCTTGCTGCGAGAACCAGGCCTCGAGGTCTTGACGTTGCCTGATGACTGTGGCCGAAGGAGGGGACATCGGAAGCGATGCGCGAGGAAGCGTAAGCGCGGCAAGTGGGCGGGAGTATGTGCTAGGCTAAAAACAAACCCTAGCCGGCCAGTGTTCCTGTCCATCATCTTATCCAACGTCTGCCCCCTGGAAAATAACCTGGACAACATCTGACTACAACAGGCTACACAGCGTGAGTTTAGAGACTGCTGTGTCTTTGTTTTCACAGAAACATGACTCAGTGACAGAGTTCCAGATGCCGCCATTTAACTAGACGGGCTAGCCTTGTGTTGTGCAGACAGAAATGCAGCTCTGAGCGGTAAGACTAGCTTGTGTGTTTACATTAACACAAAATGGTGTAAGTACGCTGTGCTAGTTTCTAGTTAGAAGTTACTGTTAGATGTAGGGCTTTTTATTTACCGTGGGAATTCACCACTGTTTTCATTATCGGAGTGTATATTCCACCTAGCGCTAATGCTAAGGAGGCTCTATGGGAACTGTATGCAAAGATAAGCGAACTGCAGAACACACACCCGGAAGGACTGTTTATTGTCGTTGGAGATTTCAACCACGCAAATCTCAGGTCAGTGCAGGTCTCAGGTTGCAAATCTCAGGTCAGTGCTCCCTAAATTCCAACAGTATGTGGATTTTGCAACGATAGGGGAAAACACGAATTCCCCAAATGTGGGAATCTCGACAGTATAATTACCGGTAATGGGGGACTGTATTCGTGCTCTCCCCTGACGCTCTCTCTGCTAGATGCTGGATCTTGTTTACACAAACATCCACAGCGCATATTAGGCAGGCCCCGCCCCCACATCGGGTACAGACCATATCTCTGTTATGCTAATTCCAGCATACAGACCACTCATCAGTCACTCAAAACCGGTTCTGAAGCAGGTGAAAACCTGGCCAGCAGGAGCCATCTCTGCTCTTCAGGACTGTTTTGAGAACACTGACTGGAACATGTTCAGGGAGGCTGTAACTTACGGTGACTAGAGTACACGTCATCAGTGATCAGCTACATCAGCAAGTTAAATTCAATTAAATTTTATTTCTATAGCGCTTTTAACAATGGTCATTGTCTCAAAGCAGCTTCACAGAAATGAAAAGAAAATGAAAAGAAAATTTATGGAAGTTTGTATGTGTAAGAAAAATGTGTCTAGATAATGAGATTGTCCCTGATGAGCGAGCCAAGGGTGACGGCGACAGTGGCAAGGAAAAACTCCCTGAGATGGCAATAGGAAGAAACCTTGAGAGGAACCAGACTCAACAGGGAACCCGTCCTCATCTGGGTGAATTGAAATTGTATAACATCATGTGTGTTATGCAGCTGAAAGTTCGATATAACATAAGTTCTTTAAATTAACATGTAGTCCAGTTCAGCACAGGGATGAGTCAGCAGGTGCAGACGGCAGATGAGGTCTGGATCACTGGGAGCTCGGGAGCAGCATGTGTAGATCCAAACCACCATGAAGAAGAATCCAGCTAAGCAGGTCCTTCTGTGGATGCCTCAGGATCCTCGCAGGGTTGGCCTCTGTCTACTGGAGCTGGCACAATCTCCAGATGCCTCAGGATGGGTAGAAAAATAAAGAGCAGGTGAAAAGAATTAGCGTAGCTGCCATTCAGGATAGATGTACTGGAGTTTGAGGTAATGGGATGAGTTACGTGTACGCCAGATTAAAAAGATGCGTCTACTTTTAAATTGGGAAACTGTGTCTGAGGCCTGAACACTGTCAGGAAGACTATTCCAAAGTTTTGGAGCTAAATATGAAAATGCCCCGCCTCCTTTTGTAGATTTTGATATTCTGGGAACTACCAGTAGTCCGGAGTTTTCTGATCTTAAGGAACGTGGTGGATTGTACCGTATCAGAAGACAGGTTAGGTATGTGGGAGCTAAACCGTTTAGAGCCTTGTACGTAAGTAATGCTATTTTGTAATTAATTCTAAACTGAACAGGTAGCCAGTGCAGGGATGATAATATTGGGGTTATATGATCATATTTTCTGGATCTAGTG